>JAGTTH010002880.1:0-191741 GCA_022606485.1 Agraylea sexmaculata | reverse complement strand
TATATATATATATAATCATAATAGTAAAGCATGAACCATAATACCTTGCCATTACAGGAAAAACCTAATGCGGTTCGGCAATGATGGACATTTGTCAGAATTAAAGAAGATACAAGATAAAAGAAATTTATAATATAACAAATACCACGTATAATAAAAAATATGAAGTAATGAACATCACGAATGCTTAAGGTACAGCAAATTGTACATATGCAGCCATAAAAGATGGCCAATAGATCGGCTCTGCATTACTTCAATAATCTCTTTAGTACGCACAGAATGACTTTAGATGAAGATTTTATTGTTACTATTACCGATATCTCATTCGTTTTTCATATATAATCATGTATTTTTTTAAAATATAGTACATAATGCTAATACATGAATAAATTGTCCAGATAATAATAATATACATATATCTGAACAATGGTTATTTTCGAAGATTTTTCCCTAATGGATAGAATTATTGTAAATACCAGTAATTGTATGAAATCAGACAAATCAATTCGGAATGAATCAAAATCGAACACTTCTATTGTGACTTTCCTGTCACCTCGATTGATTTTATTACAGATTGTCTCCCTCCATCTTCAGAAGTAATTTTGTTACTGATCCTTTTAAGCTAAATTCAGCCGCGACCAAGTATAAATCTAAAACAGGTATACAATAATTGAAACATTTTTCAAAATAACTTTAAATGTCGTATAGGAGAAAAGAAAATTACTAGCGCGTTCTTTGAAGTAAGTGAAGTATTTTGGTTCACTTGACTAAGTAAGTTAAGAATCATTTAACAAGCCATACAGCGTCGTTCTCAATGTTTAATTAAAGGGCTTTCAAGAAAACCAGAGAGTTTTCTCTGTAAGTTGAGAATCTTCCAAATTATCGTGGCTCAGAAGACACGCGAGTAACCTCTCGAGAATTTCTATTTACAGCCATATGTGTGAAGAAATAATTATTTAACACTTGTACGATTTGAATATTACTCTGATTCTTAGGGTGTGAATTTTTGACGACCAGCAGGGGCGAGAAAACTACGGCACGCGAGCGTTTTGAAAAAAAAATCACGGTTTTAAACACACGTGAATTAAAAATAATATTCAAAAATATGATTGATTTAATAATATATATTGTTCTTTTATTATATTTTAATATTTGCGATTCGACGCTCATTTTGATGTTCTGAAATTGGTCCATCTAATTTTTGTATTTTGATTTTACTTTAATGAAAAACATTTTTTTTATTCATTTATAGCAAATTCCAAGTCGTTAACTATTTCATTCAAAAGACTAACCTCATCTCTTTTTTTGTGTATTTTATATAGTGTGGAGTTGTATTTTACCGATGACTGCATTAATTTCCTTCTTCAGTGCTTTAATTGAAGCTAGGCAATCAGTATAACATAAGTCTAACGATTTTAAATAACGACCGCGCGGTGGTCAATGCACATGGCGTAATTTTCTTGCACTTTTTTTAGTAATAATCGACTCATTGTGTAAACCATATATTTTTTTAATTAACTTTATTGCGGTAACAGATTTTTACAACATCAGGACAAATATTTTAAAAAACTTTCATGTAAATTATTTTATAGGATAATGAAACACTTTATGGATTAATTTGTCAATATATTATACCAATGTTTTCCTACTTAAAATTGCCAGTAATTTAAAATGCACGCACTACTGAGACCAGCCTGGCTAGTTTTAATAGAAAAATAATAGCTTTGCATACTTTTTTCGGCTCGTATTGTTGTCATAAGTATTTCAATTTAACGGATCGTATGAAGAGACACTTTAACACGTAATATAATTAGTGTTACGAAATGTTAGATTAGACCAGTTAATTCTGTGTCGGCGTCGCCACTTCATATTCAGGATCAAAAGGCTTGTTGTCTTTGACGCAAATGTGAGTAATCCACCTTTAGGTTATTGCCTCAGTATCTCATTACCTAGCCCATTTATTATATTTCACACTTAAATATGGAGATTAGTCCATCTGGAAAATGTTTATAAACACGACAATTGTGAATACAGAAACAATGAAGTCGAGAGATTGTCGATAAATATAAATATAAGGATATTTGATTTATAAGAGCGAAAAATTAAATATTTCTCTTTATAGATAGTTATAAATTTTCTTATTTTATAGAAATAATTTTTTGACTTTGACGGAATTGCTCCATAGATAATTCGTTGGGATGCATGTCTTTTTAAAATATTCATCCCAAGATTTGGTTACTAATTTCTTTTTTAAATAATTATATATTACTGTCTGCTAGTTTATCACAATTTTTAGTAGTAGTTAGTACCAAAATAATACCTCGGAGATAAGGCGTGTGGCTACAAATACTGTGGTCAAATACAGCTTTAGTAAAAAAAAATTTTTGATCGGTTATTACGACTGGGAGATCGGTAATAATATTCATAAAATCCCGTTCGATCGTCTTGATCCAGGTTTACTCTGATATCCTGTATTGTAAGGTAAATACTGAGATGATTATTAAGTCGGTGATCTGTATAACTAGTATTGGTTAAGATCAGCGACAGACTATTAATTAACTCATTGTATCTAAACAAATTTTATAAAAACCTTCTCAAAAATCTCCTCGTAGATTATATAAATAAATAAATTATCAATACGAAGAATATTCATTTCAACGATGCTTGATATTCATAATCATTAATCGAAATACTATTTTCACTCCGAATCCGGCTTTTTAAAATTTTAATTAAACCTTTTTAGTATTTTAAAGTAGTAGTTTTTTAAAGTATGCATTATTCATATAATCGGGCAGAGTCGCTCTATCAATGACCTGTGTAACTAGTAATAGTTAAGATCACCGAAATACAATTAATTAACACATGGTTGTGTGTAAAAAATTGTTGAAACCTTCCCAAAAAGCCTTACGTATATATATAAAAATTTTTTTTAGTGTTTTGCCATTTATATTCTTTACAGTCGTGTTTGCAATTAAGTATTTGTTACAAATTATGTGATTTTTTTAAATTAACTACTTTCTGAATGATAATTGAATTAACAAGCTTACAATTTCATTAGTGGGTGTAAATATTTTTTAGTTAGTTTCATTCACACGGTATTCAAATTGCAATTAAGTCAATCCGCTTTTATTTGAAGGTGGGCAATTCAACAGTGGAGCCTTCCTGCATGTGGCATTGACTGATAAGCTCAAAAACAATTTCCCACAATGGTTGTTACGAGTGAAAATACCCTGTAAATAAATACACATCTTCTGCATTTTTTAAAATTTTAATATGGCAAGTGTAGTAGCGTGATTCCCTCGTGGTTTAAGAAAAAGTGGTGTACAATGGACGGAAGAGGCTCAGCCTTAAGAACTGCTACACTTCACTTATGAATGCGGATGCTATTTCAGGGATGGTTTATTCATCATCATTTTCACAATTCTTTAAAATAAACCATTATATTCTATTAAAAATTACCACTGGAACTGGAAGGGTCCAAGGGGTTATTTCGATCAAATTAAAGATTTTATATATACCCAATGTTTTTATTATGTACACACTTGTTATTTTTATATATTGGTGTTTGTTATAATAATAAAAAATGAATAAAATTTAAACACTTTCAATTTTTTTTTCAAGCTTTTCATTCAAATGAATTCTAGAATATATCTGTCAATTATAAAACTTATTTATTTAGTGTATAGGGGACACAAAAAATTGTCTGTCAATATTCGTAAAAGTTAGTTAAAAGTTAAAAGCATTTTTTTTTCAATAAAATCAATATACGTATATACCCATGCTTATATAATTTCATTTTAATAATTATAAATATATTTATATATATATATATATATATATATATATATATATAAATATATATATATATTTTTTTTAAATTAATAATTCCAATTTAAACAAATCTGATGCCTATAATTACTCTTTATAATTATATTATAATTAACTTTTATTTACTATCAAAAAAGTATTATATGTATCTTCATCAATATTTCGTCGGTAAATATTTTTGCATGCTTCGTGTATTTTCTTCATCTATATTTATTTTCTGACCATGTCCAAATACCAAAATTAATATTGATAAACTTCTTATTAATAAAGAGTCATCACATCATTTAATTGGCATTATTATAAAAATATCCATATACATATGTGAAACGTGATAAATATTTTTTAAATATAGTATACCCATAATTGGATCTATAAATAGGCTTAATTAAAATTTGATCCGATCAATAGAATTGTCCATTATGAACAAATGGCTTATAATTAAGGGTCGTTAAATTGTTCATAAAATTAAACTATCTCGGTATCTGCAAAACGCATATGATATTTTTATTACTATTACATTAGTATCATAGGAATTTAATTCAGAACACACAATAGAAATATTTTTTTGTATCATGAAAGCGTGTCACATAAATAAGCATTTGGAGACATAACATAAGAAGAAATAAAATTTATCTAAAGATTAACAGTTAATATTCTTATCAGCAATAAAAACTGTCTTGGAGATAATACTTAATGATTAAATATGTTTCTTAGTATATAATATTTTTTGAATAACAATTGGCAGAGAATGTTAATAGTAATATTCTGAAAGAAGACCAGTTAACCTTAATTTTCCTCCTTTCACACAACATTTCCACCATTTTCGGCATTTATCACCTTTGGCATAATAGTTACATGAATATAAAGCGTTTAATTTTAATGCTTTGACGTCATTTCCCAGTTTTGGAAAATATTACAAAAATTACATGCTTACATTATAAGTGAGTGGAATGTATTTTTCTTACACGTTATTGGTTAAATCGTATATATCATTTCCATTTCCGATAATTGTTTCAATGGTTGAAAATATGAAAATGTGTTCATTCGCTATTTATAGTGAATAAACAAAAACACGACTTTAAATACAATGCACACAGTTTTCATCAATCATTCAATATTATAATTATTGTTATAATCTATGCGGATTGACTTAATTCCAATTTGAATGCCGTGTGAATGAAACTAACTAAAAAATATTTACACCCATTAATGAAACTGTAAGCTTGTATTAACAATTATCATTCAGAAAGTAGGTTATTTAAAAAAAATTACATACTATGTATGTAACTAATACTTAATTGCAAACATGACTGTAAAAAATATTAATGCGAAAACACTAAAATTTATTTATACATTAATTATTCAATATTAAAATTATAAGATTAAATGATCTTTGCAATAATGTTATTAAAAAAAATTCTCTTGAGATTAGTCGTATGTTAAATATTTTTGCACTAATTTTAGTCTCATATGAACAATTCAAGGTCGAGTTCGGAGTGAAAATAGCATTTCTAATAGCTTATATTAATATAATTCATATTGATTATGAAAAAAAATGTGTAAAATAATAACACTAGGTTGGTTTAAATGTGAGATTGTGTTGTAAAACCAAATTATTAGCCTTTAAAAAATATCTTTGCAACAGGCATATAGATGCTTTGTTGTGGAATTTATTGAAGATAATCCAATAAGAGGTATTGCAATACTTGCACAAATAAACCATACTTTCGTTCAACAAACCTGTATTGTACAAAACATCTGTTTAATTATATAATAACAGAAAAGTGTACACGGCAAATAATGATGTTTGGGGAGGTACCTTTATGGGTTTAATTGGTACACAATCCCACTTTTTTTTAAATGTCGTAATAGGATATTTGTCAAACATATCTAGTGTCGTGTACTGTCGTGTATAAAAACAATGTAGTCTCAGCTAAAACATTGGCCTATTGGCTGCTGTTTTTTATGAAAGCGTGTTTTTTCAAGCCGAAATTAAAAGGCAGAAACCGACAAGCATCATCGTCCATTAGTTGGAGGTTTTATACTCCATGTAGCCTGGATTATGGGTCGAGGGCCGAGGGTTTACATCGTCTCTGTGTGGCCTTTGTACAAAACTAAAACATCGCAAGCTTTTGTGAAAATTAACAAAAAAAACTATCCGGAAAAAGAGATAAAAAATCAAGCCACTATAAAAACCAATAACGATATTTTTCTTCTAGGGAAAATATAATAAAACATATTATTTTGATCAAATTCTTGGCAGTTTTACCGAATAGTCATTTATTTACACGCACGATAATTATAAAAGTATATTATATTAATCAACAAAATATAGAGTGAAACTAATTATATTTCAACTTGAAGATTAGTAAAAGGATAATATGTATACATATTGTCCTAATCCAAATGTACTCTGATTTACTGGTTTATAAGGTGCATGAATATTCTTATATATTTTCACTCGTTTATTTTTTTATTTAAATATCGATATTTTTTTATTTACTCTATGTTACCTAGATTTTATTCTTTATTCATTCTACTTTTCTAAAGCCCCACGGAGGTTAAATAAATAAATAATGAATATTAATACGTCGTACAGAGCCGCCCTATCGGTGAAACCATGCAACTATTATAGTAATTTATTTTATAAAAATTATATTCCTTAATTAATTCATAATTTATACATTCTTGGCCGTCTCTTTAGTATTTTTTTATTGAATTATTAGTATCAATACTAATCAGTATTGAAAAATAATTATAATCTATATATTTATATAAATATTGGGTTTTGATTCATTGAACTTGGTAGCAAGTTATCCTTTATATAATTTACCATCTCAAAATGAATCAAATCTAACTTCGAATAATAGTTTCAATATATTATTCAAATAATTCGGGATAAAGATGAAAGGTATCTGTTAAAAAGTTTCCTTATCTGGTTATTCAGGCGAAAGGGGGGTTTAAGGATTCATCCTTTAGAAATTAAGTAAGTTTTAAAGTATTCAATGCAATGACAGATTTCAATGGTATTTTTGAAAAAATATATTTAAAGGTCACTGTTTTCATTATATTCTGTCATCAGTATGCTTATTAATTACTTCCTAGAATATTCTAAAAATAAAGTATTCAAAGTATCTATGATTTTGACATGCGCCAAGTAGATACAAATTGTAAATATGAATATATTCATCATTGTATACTTATTTCCACCCTTTTAAAATATCAGATTACTTCGCTTGTTCTATATAATAAAGTATGATATTTTAAAACGAATTCGACAGCCGGTTTTCAAAGAGAAAATGTTTGCTTCATTGAAACTTACCCAATTAAACTTTTCGTATTGAATTTAATAATATTTAAAATCTTAATCTCATCAGCTTAGTTATCAAAATCCAGGCTATTATTTATACAAATTTATTTATTATCTTTGTATTGTGTGATTAATTACTCGTGTCCATAGAAGTTTGAATCAAAACCTTCTGTCTATTTCCGAATCCCAAAATCATTATCCATTAAGCTTTATAAACTAAATGGTGTATAAATTTAACCATAAATTATTTTAATCAAAGAACATGAATATTCAGTTAAATTACACTTGTTGTATTATTTTTATTAGGGATTCTTTTTTATGTTGTAAATAATCAAAGATAAATTATTAAATTGAAATAATATAATACCGAAAAAACTTACTTGTTTTGGTTAGATTTGGACCCAGTTTCTTTCAAATACTCTCCAATTTTTTTAATTGATTAATTCTCCCTTAAAAGAAGATCTGTAATTTGAATATTATAGATTAGGACATTTTACCCTTGTTCATTTATTAAAGCAAATAAATAATTTCAATATTTATTAGGTAAAATATTATATTTAGCCGCCATTCTTCCATATTTTATAGTTTTATTTTTACATTTGGCATTTTTTCTTATATGAGAGTATTTTTAATTTTAAGTATTATGTGCAGACAACGTTCTTTTTGATTAAGATTTCTTTGCACATTTCCTGTGTTTCCCCAAACAAAGCACAAAGCGACATGTTTCACTGATTACAGGTGGAAAACTGTACTTTTTATATAAACAAGAGAACATTGAATTTTGGACATTTTTCTATGCAAAATAATAAAAATCAAAAGTTAGTTCTTAAATTGTCACATCGGTTATTTTTGGCATATGTAGGTTTTCCTATAAATTTCCGGTGGAGATGAACAAAATTCAATCATCTCAAATTGGACATCAAATTGTGATTTATTCCTTTCGATTTATATATAAATAAATACAAAAGATTACTATAATTTCGAGCTGTTTACACAGTTTATCTTGCATAATCATACTCCTGTTAAAAAAACGATGTATTTTATTTTTCTAGCATAGAATTAACGTCTCTGTGTTAAGCTTCTTAATTTTTGTAATTGTCCTGTAAAATCCTGGATGAGGTTTTGACTAATCAAGAGCAAAGGAATAAAAAATTAACAGATTAATTCTCGTGTATTTTACATACTTAATTCCAACAAACATGTTGAAAACAATTGTTTTAGCAGAAGGGAGAATTAATTATGTCTAATAGGAAGTATGTTTCGTAGAAACTGTCTGTCGTCAATTATTTAAGTTATTTAGTCCACACCTTTAACTCCAAACTAAACTCTATATAAATTATATACTTCAGCATTCCAAGAAGAAAAGTTCCAAGTGATGTAAGTATCGTATGGCAATACTGTTCGCTTAATTTGCGTAGTTCTTTGACCTATAATAAATTATTTTATTATATTTTTAATGGTGTGGTGATAGCATTGGTGTTCATTTAACATATGTTTGTTAATTGTTAAATATTTATTAATTGTTTATACAGTATTGTTTCGAGTGTGGAGACATCGTTCTTATAATTATAATAATGGGATTGAGATTGTTTTTAAGAAGTTTAATACAGAGTTTTGAATTCCAAGGTGCTGAAAAGTTTTATGATCATCCATTTCATACACTTGGCATCTTGTAATCTCATTACTCTTGGTATTATATTTCAGATTGTCTCTTGCCAATTCATTATCATAATGTGTTTCCGCGTTCTTCGATAATTTACATTATAATATTGTGAACAAAGCCATCTGTAATAAGTTAATAAAATGCAGAAGTTTTTTTATTGAAATAATAACGAAATTACCTTGAGCACGGTAATGCAGGTAAATGCACCCCTTTGCTGAGAACGGAAGACTCTTGAATCAATTATCTGAACCACTTTCATACATGGAAACACCACTATAGTTATTCTATTTTAATAATTCTTGCGAATACAATAAACAGAAGCCTTACAAATTATTTATTTGTGGATGTTCCTGTAATTTGATATATAAAAATAGCTTCCGAATTCAAACCATATAAATCACGAGTAGACCTGTAATGCGGGGGCTGTAATTATAAATATGTTTTTTTATTCATGAATATAATTATTAAAACACAAAAAGATTGTAATTTTTTCTCCCAACCAATTCTTCCGATAAGGACGTATAATTAAGAGAAATTCAATATTTATTTTGAAGGATGATTGTTGAAAATTAAAAAATCTCAAAGCAATATTTAATTGTGTATGCTTTTAATCATGAAGGATATTGAAAATCTCCTTTCAAAGTGCATATTTTATCAAAGACTTGTTTAACAGTACAGAGAAGGTTGAAGAACCAGAAGGTTGTTGTCTGATGAGGAAGTCGTAAAGAGTTTAATGGCTTCGTAACTGAGTTTTCTACAAACAGTATGGACTGTGACCTTATGGACTGTTATCATCTGGACATCCATTTTCATGATCCATCACTCTTCATTTCCCCCTTTAAGGATACCCATTTTTAGACCTGTTTATGATGTACAATGTACTAAATGTGCTATTCTAGGATCCCCATTCAGCGCTACATTATTAATATTATACTGTCTACATTTTAGGATTGTGGATTTGGAAGCGGTATTTGGAAGATAGGTTACATTATCTTATAATAAAATAGCTAAAAAAATCATTATTAAGGAGTTAAGTAGAATAAGGCTCTTTTCTGTAAAATGACTTTTTTATAAATAAAATAATGTAAAATGACTTTATTCTAACGAACTTAAAACAATTTAAAACATCGACTATTGAAACATTGTTTTTGCGATGCTGACATGTTTGCCTATATTTAGGCGCAATAGTTGATTTCAATCGTTCAAAAAAATCATATTAAATTATATAATATTTATTACAATTACTTGAATCACATCCACAATTTTACCTATTTCATAAAAGCGTACATGTGTACGAAAATAATATAGAGCAACTTACCATGAGTCTTTCTTGGTAATATCTCAAAACTAGGCATTACAGACTTGACCTATTTTATGTTTGAAAAGCTTATACATTTTCAATGGGCATTTTAATAATAATCTGTTGCTCTCAGGTATATGCAATTCAAATTCATTGTTATGAAGTAGTTGACAGCATACAAGGTTCATTATGATGATATATTATCGCAAAACCCTTTGGGGGTGAATGAAGAAGTTGAGTGATGTTTTTTTCGAGTGAAAACGTACATTATTAATATATTAGGCCTTGTCTGAATACACACGTGATTGGTGTAATTGGGTTTGTGGACTTTGTCTAAATCTCTTTGCATAGTCCACAGCAAATATATCCTCAATAGTAAAAGACGTGGGACCAAAGCAAATACCACCTTTCCAAAGGGTCTTAATAAAGAGAAGATCATGACTTGGAGAAAATTTCCATTGAATTTGTCCAAAACATGATTATAAAATGAGTTGGAGATGGATGATACATTTTCTTTGTATATATATACATATATTCAACACAGAAATATTTAATGTATTGTTTTCCTGAAATATGATAAGATAACAGAATGGACGCCTTTGAAAGATATGTACTTTTAGAGCTTTGTCGGCACTTTTTTCATTTCACACAATGCATTATTTTTTATTTCTTTCTAGATATGATACATATGTATTTTTTATATAGAGAATCACGTCACACTCTAATCTCAAATAGTAGTCTTGTGGGATTCCAAGCAATTTTTATGCTGATATATTTCAAAGAATTCGCGTGTTTCTTTTGATGAAATTTCCTCGTTTGAAGGATGAAGTGAGATATCGTTATTGTCAATATATTTATTTATCTTCGACTAACTAATACTTTGAATATTATCAATTTAATGTGGTATCAATTTAAGTATTTAAAAGAAAAGGTATTGATTCAATTGTCAGAAAACAAGTAACATTTTTTTAATACTACAAGTTATAAATCATTTACAAGCAAGTTTATTAATATGCCACCACCAACCGCGATTCTAATATAAAAGCGCCATGGGTCTTCTAATAAATTTAAAAATATATCATTATAGTATATGAGGCTAATAAATAATATCATCATTATTTAAAAAAAAGTGTTTTTTTTATTTGTCGTTATGCTCAAATTTTTCAATACACTTCTTTATGTGCGACAGTTTATCTCGAAGCCATAAATAATATTATGTATCAAAACTAGCAGGTTTGATTTACATACATTTCCTTTTCGATATCGTAAGTTCAAAGTTGTTAGGAAATTTCCTCTGAATACGTTCAACCGTCAGTTTGTGACGCTTGAGACGAAACGTGTGCGTAAGAAATTGCTTTTTTTTTCAACACAAAAAATAGTTTTGAGCAGAGATTTTGAGATCAGGTGAAATAATAATAAAAAAATCTTGCTTAATTGCTTCTAATATAGAATCTCGCTCTTAGACAATCTTTGTTTGACTTTTGGCTCGGACTTTTGCTCTATCGAAAATAATATTATTCATTGGCAAGAACAAATTTACTCTTCGTAAAGTTTCCCATCGGAAGGTGAACAAAAAATATATTCTCAAACTATTTGATCTGTTGGACTTAATTGGAAGCTTTGGATTACTTAAGTCTTTTATTGGAGTATATTTTTAGCATTATGAACCATCCTACGATTGATTATTTTTCCTTTCATACAAAAGAAACGCAATATTATCCCAAAAACATGCATTGTCCAAATGATCAAAGCTGAATGATATTGTAAATTGATTTAACAGGAGGGTTTAATTAGTGTAGGCAATCAAAGTGTCAAAGGATTCCCGTTAATTACTCACAATGCAAATCACTTGGAATGGTTTACACTTTATGCGAGTCCTAATTGATATTAATAAGCTATGCACTCCGATATCTGTCTGTTGATTAGACGATATTTGGAGAACTAGTTGATTAATACTAATATGTATTAACTTGGTGTATAAATTAAGGATATAATCCTTATATTGATGTCCAAACAGCGTATTATATCAAGTAGCACTTTTATTACTACCCGAACTCCTTGAAACATCAAATAAAAGACAGCAATCGATTTCTGTATAAAAATGACAATATTTTATCATTGATTTGATCGAAAAAATAAATGATATATTTATACATATACATGGTGGAATTATCGCTAAAAGAGTGAATTTTATTATTAATGAAAAATAATTAGTTCTTAATTCATGGCGTATTTAACAGACACACGGCAACGCGACATCCACTACTACTTATTTGATAGAAACAGCTAATACCAAAACTCGATTAAATTTTTTATATATTATTATATATTCAAAATCTGATTATTGATGATAAGTTCTCATTAAGAATATTTAAGGGAGCAGATTTTTTATTAAATAGTGCCTTAAAATAAATTTATACATATAAGCATTATTTTGGATATAAATATAAAGGCAGCTTATTATTATTAGTAGCGAGATATATGCTGGCTACTAAAATTATTAAACAATTTATTTATTATTAGAAATATGCGGTTGTTTTATTATATTTCAATAGTCAGGTTAAATATTTTTTCATTTAGTCACCATTTTTTAAATATAAGTAAAAGTTATTTTTTCATTACACATATCAATTAATTTTGTATATCATTTTGAAATTTACTTTAAGCACACATTCCTTCATTCTTTTAAAAAATTAAGTATTAATTAGGGAAGATAGAGACAATCGGGATGTTTTATCGATATTAAAGTAACGATAGATTACATATTAATTTTATATAGAGTGAAAAAATTGTATGAAATCAACAATATCGCAATTTTTAATATTTATTGTTATGCAATATGTTTTTGCATACTGGATCATCTTAATATTATGTTTAGACTTTTTCCCTTAGGATTCTTTGAGTCTAAAATCCATGATAATCCTCAAAGAAGACTCAATACTGTTTTACTGAAATCAAACTTTGGTGATTTTAAGGTATTTTTTTAAATAAAGATACAAAAACTTATAAAATTTGCATTCATTTTCGCGACTTCAACTTCAAACTAATTCAATAACAATTTACTAGCCTTGTGTAATTTTTGGTATGAGAATCACATGAAAAATTTTAACGATGTGAAAATGAGTCATGAACGATGTTTTCAATATTTCATATATTATGTGTGTGATGATTGAAAAATCCATTATCATACCAGCAAAAACATGGATAATATTTATTGTAATAAAAGTGTATTTATTCAATATGTTATTATTTAATTCATCATGATTGGATATATTCCTCATTCCGATATTTGGCGAATGTCAATGTAAATATTCTCATAAAAGTGAGTCGTTGTTAAATCTACACGCACAATTCACATATTTGATCTCGCTGTCGATATGTAAACAAGATTTGTAAGAATTCGTATCTGATATAAAAAAGTACGTTTGTTTTGTTTAAAAAGACAAAGGGTGGAAAAGCAGGTACGTGTTTGTGGTACAAACTGAACAATTGTGTTGTTCTTTCTACTCATGTTCGAAGCTCACTATTTTATTATCCGATTTTAAACGTCTTCAGGGAATAGAATTGAATTCCAACGTGAAAATGACTATTTTTAAAAGCGTAAATAATAATAAATAGCAAATACACACTTTGTGAAATGGCTTTCAATGCAATAAGTCTAAATGTCGTGTCGGAAAGAAGAAGGATTACATTTCAAGAATGACGCTTCAACTGGGATAGAATAGCGAATAAATTTTATTTTTTATTTTCAAACACCCATTTTTTATCATTATCACTTTACAATCATTTGATGATCACACAATCAAAATTATTAAATGATAATTGGCGGATGTAAATAAAATGCAAGATAACGTTTGATTTTCACGATAATACTGTGTAAATTAATTTAATTGAGGTTTATTATTTATTTTGTGAGGGATTTTCTCAATTATTTGAGTTGATCGATCTGAAATCTTACTAACAAAGCTTAAAACGAAGATATTTATGAAAATGCGCCTTTATTGTAAAACATTTGATTGTGTCCGTCTCTTTACTAGATTATTGCATTTTTCATAATGTAGTCAAGATTTATATAAGATCGTGATAATAAAATAAACTAATAATTCTTTGATTTTCTACAAATACAATAGATACGTATTTTCAAAAATGACTTCACAATAAGCTAAACAGCTATATCTACAATAAGTTTTCTCCTTTAAATTCACATCACTATTTTTTTTAATAATGCACTTTGGATTGTATTTATTTCATTACATGTTCGCCGCCGTCTTTCATATCTTGATTCTTCAAGATAGCAATCAAATTCATTATAAAATATATGATTAACGAGAAAACACGAGGTGAATATATGTATATGATATTTAATTGAATTGTTTTCATTTTTGAGACTTTTGAGGAAAAACAGCAGATAGTCCAATATTTTTCACAATAATTTAATTGCAAAAATTTAATCTATTATCATTAATAAAAACATTTGAAAAAGGTCACATTTTGCATAAAACAATCGATGAATATACACCTTTCAAAATATTTCTTTTATTATTATTTAAGTATAGCTCTTCATTTTCTTCATGTCTTATATAATTAAAAAAAACAAAGAAGCATTTTTTGTCTAATCAAAATGCAATTTTATTAAAATGTCAAAAACATTTTCCACCATAGATAAAAATCAATTCGTTGATAAGCTATAATTGGAAAACACTTAAAATGTCGGCATTGAACAAGATTAAAAATATACAATTAACTTGCCAAGTTAAATACGACTAGAAATAAAATTGTTCCCGCGAGGGAAACTAGAATAAATTAAACCTTTATTTCACCTAAGACATCGATTACCTACAAGTGGAAATATACTGTAAGAGGAGAAATAAAATTGCATACTCCTTAAAGACCAATTGATATAAAAAGTACACGAATACCAATAAATCAATTGAATATTTTTTTTATTTTAATTATTGTTTGAATTAAATTTAAAAAAAATATATGCGCAATTTGAACTCTGCTATTATTTCAATAATGCTCCAAATTTTTAGACTTAATATTTTGTATGATAATTTATTTTATAATTCACTAATCGAAAAAAAACCCTTTTTATATAGATACAGTATTAAACACACTCTTTTAATATTTTATATTCTCAATAAATGAGTATATTTTTTCAATATTCCTTCATCAAAATATTGAACTGTAAATTTTCCATAAATATCTGGTTAGTCCATTAATTTTTAAACAACGAAAATAAAACAAGATGATATTTCCACCCAAAAATGCTCATAAAATCTGTATCTGTATCTGTATATATATTATAAAAGAGAGCGTTACTTGTTGAATAAAATGTCATTTATTATATTGCAGTGAGCTTTATTATTTGTCGTCTTTCTGACTTTTTGCTTTTAACCATTACTTTATATATTTTCTTCCATTGCCTATTATTTTTAGCCATCTTATAAATAGTTGTTTATCCGACTAAAGTGTTGAAATATTGTGGATTTGAATAATTCAAAGATGTTTTAAATGTTAGTTGAAAATAAAATAAATATTGTGTATCCAATCTCTCGTCTTGTCTTTATTACTTTACCACTGTATATATTTTTCTTATTCTTCTTGAATAGTGATGATAATCCTCGGATTAAGAAACCATACTAGACTATTTTGTTCTTGAACGTGTATATTATTACATACGTTTATAATAGTTTCACGGTGAAATTCAATAAAATATTTAAAGCTTGTGTAATTTGTTACAGATCATAAAGATGAAGGTGTCACTGAGTGGATTGATGGTGTCTATGGTGTGGTTGTGTGTGGCCCTTGTAGCCTTGGGAGGATGGGGAGTTCAAGCTGCATCCTCAGGAAGAAACCTGATGGCCAGGGCTAAACAACCGAGGGCCACCAGAGGATTCAAGAACACTGAGATGATGACAGCCAGGGGATTCGGCAAGAGGGGACTCCACAATCCTCTGATGCAAGGTAAATCATATCTTTAAACATCAAACAATAAATCATTTAAATATTCAAAATATTCATAGGCTCTGCCGATTCATTCTTGGATGGACTGGAATCATCTCCGGAGCGAAGTTTTGTTGATCAAATTGATGACAAGGTCCCAGAGAGGTAAACTGATTAATTAAAATTATCAAATTATTATAAATCTAACGCATGTGTTTCATATTAGTGTACCTGTTGATTGGTTTGTCGATGAATTACTAAACAATCCCGAGCTGACAAGAACCGTAGTCCGTAAATTTATGGATACAAATCAGGTAATTTCCTAAAATATTCAACAAAAACCGATTTTTACTAAAATCCATTAAATTATTGCAGGATGGAATCTTATCTGTGGATGAATTGTTGAGGAACACTTATTAAAAAGAAAGGATTGAGCCATGAACAAATTGCATTAAAAATGAATTATCTATAATGTATTTATTAATTAATTTATTTTCATTAATATTATAGTATTATTAGTATATTTTTCATAAACGGACTTCTCTGTGATTGAATGAAAATATTCTTGATTGGGCTGGTGTTTCCCGATTTCCAAAATGATTGAGCATTTGATTTCCGGAAACATATCAAATTATTTTCATTACACATTAAGAAGTCGACACAAACTGTTTATTTATTATTATAATACAAATTTTCCAAATTATACATATAGCTATTAGCATTGGTGTTTCAATTATATATAAAATATAATGAGTCCATGTTTCCTTCAAATTATAAAATTTTGAACTCTCATTCAAATGTTTAATGATCTCTTGTATTTTTATTGTAATCTAAATAGTATGTAATTCAACTGAATGTATGATTGTAACATAGAAATAAAGTGTTATTGATCGCTAGATGGTTCAGCCAATATATACATTGTTTTATTTCACTATTGATAATGGATGCAATCTGGTGGTTGTTGATATGGAGAACTTTTATAATCTTATCTTCGACTGTAGAAAACTGATATATAGAGAGAATTAATATTCTCAGCATTAATTACTAAATCGAGCAGAAGCAAGCATGAAAAGTGAGTATTTGTGAATTATTTCAAAAAATATTTATAACATTTTCCATTTAGGTTTAGCAATTTTTGTCGCTCTCATGAGCCTTTGCGCTCTGGTGTTGTCCATGAATATTGGACAAAAGAGCACCCCGATCTGTCCTCCGGCTGATCCTGACACCGGTGCCATATTGTTACCGAATCTGGAAGATTGTTGCACCTTCTACTCGTGCAATGGACCCAGCCCTGTCTTGTTGCCTTGTAAGAATGAAACATGGTTCAACCCCGAAGTCAGCGTAAGTACTAAAGAAATTGTAGTTATTTATCATATATTATATTTTAATTATTATTTGAAGGTATGTGACTGGCCTTCAAATGTCCCTCAAAATGCATGTATTCCACCACCCAGCGGCAAATGCTTGGAAGAGGAATCCTCCGAAGAAACTAATTAAGTGACACATTGTACATTCAAATGCAAAATATAACTGTATATTAAAATCTAAGTATTTTGTTTTAAATTTAATACTAAAAATCTAGAAAGAAGGTTAGATGGAGAAAAATTGTGAGGGAAGCCTCGGCCATTACTAAACCCTACAGAAAGAATATAGTTTTTTGAATGGTTAATTTACATTTTTTTAACACTCATTTGCACGGTTGAAGCTGATGAATCTTTATTTTTCCACACTCATTTCATAACATTGGGCTTTTCTTTCAATCACCCAAACCACAGAACATTCTAGACATAAATAAAAAAACTACTAATGGAAGCCCAAATTATATAATACAGGTAAATGAGAGACAACGACTTAAAATTAACAAAAAATAAATAGACAATATGAGGTTAGGTTCAAATTCAAGTAAAATTCTAAGAGATATAAACTATTATTGGTCATTTGTAAAGTTTCCCCATTATTTTATATAAACAATTGATTGTCATTCTGACAAATTTCAGATTTTTGATCTCTTTCAAAATATCATATGACCAACAATAATCTTGAAAATTCTGATTGGAATTAGTATCTATTGCCTTAATCACAGAATTCCTGTGGAATTTTCTGATAAGAGAATAATTATTGTTTTTTATTTAAATAAAATTTATTGTACTAACCGCCATAAATCAAACAGATTTAAAACGACGATTACCGATAATGAATTATCAATGATTTCAATAAAACACATTTTCAAAACATAAAAAAAATCTAATTGTTTATTAAATACATATGCTGAGCATCTACACTTTCATCATAATATTACAAATAAACAAAACAACAACCTTTTTTTTAATATAAAATGCAAAAAAAAAAAAAACATAATTTCCATCAGTCGATATAAATATTTATATATATGTATATAATTAATTTTAAGCACAACGTAATATTATTTTTTTACAATTATACATATAATATATATTTAGATACGTCATCGAAAGTAAAAACCAGCGTAATGAGGATATAAAATGTCTCACCAGTGATATTATTGTTTTTGTGGCAATTCAATAAAAGAGGGTGTCATTAAACAAGTCACTATATACAATAAAATAATTGATTATTGAACACAGTATTGTTAACAAGGAGTTTAAATTATCACTTATAATTTTCATCATTGAAAAATATTATTATTTTAGAATGGATGTTGTATTAATTTTCAAACTCTCCCTTATTTCTTAGGGTGAAAAGAGACTCGAGTTGTTATATGAGTAAAAATCGATATAAAAAGTTAATTACAATATATATATATATTATTTACGAGTCAACCTTATTGCGTAAAATGTTAAACACATAATATGAGATATGTTGTGCACAAAATATTCAAATATTTCAAAAGCGTTGCCTGTGAAAAATTGGTACATACGCGTAATGTGCATTTATGAAATTTTATCACAGTACAATTTATTAATATTTTACAAAATATATCAAATTACACACTTTAGACCCAATTCTTCGTATCTTCTAGTATAAGAGAAGACACAATTGTAAGTAAGAAGCCAACTTCAAAAAAAAAAAAATCACATACATTTCAAACGAAAAATGAATATATTTATTGCCGAAGTTAATTGATAGATATGTTATGTGAATACTTATTAAAACAAATTACACGTCTAAGTTAATATGGCCTTTGTTTGATAAAAAAAAAAAATAAGTACAAATATGTAAGGTGAACTGATGTATGTAATTATATTTATTGTAAACAACAAGAACACGGGTTGTATTTATTCTTTTTTGGTGACAAATCCTTAAGTATATCAAAATAGTCTTGGTTTTCAGATATCTTTTCAATATCATATTCGTTTGCGCTCGCTTTTTGGATGTCATTGTAATTTTTCATTGTCATATCAGAGTCGTGCGATGAATTGAAACTGATAAAATTTGGAACACTGATAGATTTTCCATTAATCAAGTTGTTCATGAATTTCTTAGATTTCTCATAAACGTTCAATGAAAACAAGACTTCCAGCATGAAAGAATATCGATCGGGTCAGAACAATCCCAAATCCTTTTTCATGTTAGCCTGTTTCCATGCGGGGAGATCGTAAAACTCTTCTTTTGTCATTTTGAATATGTCCTGAAAATTTCAAATATATATATATCAATATAGAATAAAAATTGTATTAGGTAATATTATTATGTTACCTTAAATGCTTGATCTGTTAAATATTTTTCTATATGTGCTGGATCTACAGCATCAGGTAAAGGCCTTTGCCTTAGAATAGCAAGAGGATAGCTGGTGCAAGATAGTCTGGATAGTTCTTCGGTGACGGATAAAGGACCTTCAGCAATCGCACATCCGTACTACAAAAAAACATAATAATTAAATATATGAGTTGGAATTAAAATTTAATAATATTCTTACTGCAATATTTGATTCCGTGACATCATCTCGGTCTTGCCACACATCGAATAAATTAATAAATTCTATTGGTTCCAATCCAGCCATTACGATAAGTGCTTTTGGTTCTAAAATATCTGGGCGAGATAATTTCCAATAATTCAATGCTGTTTCCATTGCAGCTTTGCGGCAGTGTTGCCAACGTACAGTACCGGAACCTTAAAATTATATTTACCATATTAATAAATATTTAAATAAATTTTTATGTTGATATTATTTTACCGGTTGCTCCTTCAGAAGACGAATCACTGTCTTCGTTTTGAGGCCACCATCCTTGCCATAACCAAAGACAATCTCCACTATCAACCAGGAATAGCCCTATAAACAATTTCAATATTCATATATAATGCCCAAGATACAGCTAAAAATTTATAAAAATAATAAAGCTCACCTGGTTGTGATACTGAATAAAGTTCGTTTTGTGAGAATGGATATGGCGTGACCAGATCTTCATGACGTAGTGAAGAAAATATTTCATTAGCGACAAATTGTCCAGAAAGTTCTGTAAAATGGAACAATCGAGGTGTAATATCAGCGGCTTCGAGAGTTTTATTATCTTTATCCAACAGAGAGTGATACAGCTGACGATTGGATCCTCCTAATGCTTCAATAAAAGATTTTGGTTCATCGCCTTCTTTGATTTCTGTTACTTTCACATCAACCACATTAGCATTGAAAAAGTCTGTATATTTCTTAGTACTAATAATTTTAGCAGACTCGAGAGCCACATTCTTAGTATGTTTCAAACTCTTGGCACCATGCCAAACATAAACGTGGCCATCCTCGGTATCAACTAAAATCATTGACGCTCTGCTGCGTAATTGACGCATTGAACAAGGAACTTGAATGAGATGGGCTTCATTTTCAACATTTCCCCGTACTGTATAAAACCGGAATCTACTTTTATCTGAACCCTTTTTGCCTTGATGGATGATGAGTGATCCTTTGAATAAGTTGAGGAAGGCTGGTGGTTCATTTCCTTGAACCACTCTGACTTGGGGACCTTTTTCATGATCTAGCTCGACAGTTAAAAGAGCAGCAGCACCTTTTTCATTGGCAGAGGCATCCTTTCCTTGCCAACAGAAATAAGCACACCTATCACGTCCAGTGACATTGTGTTTTGATGGCTTTCCATTCAGTTCACGACCACTTACGGTCATTTGATACTCCCATCTCAAAATATAACTATCGCCAGAGTAGAAATGGTTCAAATTGTCATCTAACTTCACATAGTCGTATTCTTGAATCATCCATTTGGTGATAGATTTGGTTTTGATTTCAAAATGCCTCATAGTTTCTTTATCATAGTGATTAGTCCCACGACCAACATGAGATCCTTCCAGCACTAGACTAGGATCTTCATAATCAATCTTCCACATTTCATCCACATCACAAGGCTTAATAATAATAGAATTGCACTTCATTCCGTCTTCTTCTTCTTTTATTTTAATGACTCTTGAAAAATCAGGCCAATCCAAGAATTTATCTTTGAAAAGAACAGTTTCCATATGCTGAGTTACTTTGGTAATGAGAGCCCATTCGGGTCTGTTTTCAGATTTCTTTGGTACATCTTTGAATTCAACTCGACCACCGATCATCTCTGGTACATGTAAGGGGCAAATAATACACTCTTTGTAGTTGTAGCCTTCATCCCACAATTCTTGGGCTAGCTGGAAAGCCATTCTACGTCTTTCTAAAATTGTATTTTTGCCGTTCCACACATAGAGCTCCGAACCAAAATCGAAAACTAATATTTTCGATGGATCGAGCATGGCTATCTTGGGTATCTGTCCCCAATATTCTTGCATCGGAACCAATTCATCATCAACAACTTCGTAACACATATTTGTCGAGATTATGCCAGATTCATAAATTTCATCTTCATCAACATTACCAGCTGGGATTGGCTGGAATTCATCGGCATCTCCTTCTAGCCCAAGTAATGTCCAAAATTGTTTCCACTGTCTAGGAAATTTATTTTTGTGTTGTTCATCGAGTGTGATGACAGATGAAGAATTTGTACATCCTAAATCTTTATGCATGTGGATGTGGAGAGCAATTTCAGCACCACGTGATCTACAATGATATTGAAATTATGCATCAAATAATTTATTAATTAAAAAACATTGATAAGTCATTTAAAAATACCTTTCGATGACATTAGCATACAATCCCATATAAAAGAAGACTTGATTTTTGGTAACCAAAACAAAACAATCACCACTGTTCACACTTGTATAAGTTGGGTCAACAAGTCGCACTTGCACATGTCGACGACCTTTGATATGAATCAACATTGGTGGAAGTGTTGGTGCATTTAAATTGATGGATTCAACTACTTCGCTATTGAACAATACCGTTGATGAAACAGTTTTCTTCAAATTAATTGATGTGAAATCTTCTTTGCTTGCTAAACCTGCTAAAGCTTCAACTGCCATAGATGAATTTTGAGCAACTGATGAATAAATAATTGGTTAGTTGAATATTTATATACAAACGAACATAAATATTTGTATTTCAATTACCCTTTTCCTTATTGAGACGGGCCGCTTCCTTGTCGGCAATACCTGTCATGGCTGGTTGAGTGTACTCTTGTCTTAAATCAGTTCTAGCAGCCAGCGCTTTTAAAGGATTTTTAGAGCCACCAGCTTTCCTTGCTGCTCTTACTCTATTAGCAGCAGTTCCACCCAGCCTTAACATTAAAATAACAATAAATTATAAAATATAGAATTGATACTGTTTTAAAATAAAAAAATTATACTTACAGGTGTCTGGTACCACTATCAATGGCATCTAAGTCGATGTCTTCAATGATTTGAGGTATATGATTATTGTTATTGTTGTAAGGGATGAAGGAAGATGATGAAGATGTAACGACAGTCTGAAAAGCACTAGTGAAAAATGATGTAAATGTTTCATCATCAGCACGAGGCACAGGGATTGATGGTCCATCTGCTTTGGCTGTGACTAAATCAGCACCTGTTAAATTTTTATTCGTATTTTGTATAAGTTAAAAAATCACACAATATAAGAGTGTTTAAATTTAGTTTTACTTACCATCTCCTGATTTTGTCATGGGAGAAGTATCATTTTCGGTAGTCAAATCATCAACTCCGGAGACTGATACACTCCTCTTAAATTCGATACCTTTTTTAAGAGGTGATGCCGGCTGAGAAACAACAGCAGTTGATGCTGACTTCAGTAATCCTCCATTAGTACCGTCTGCTCGACGAGATCTAAATTTCAATATAAAAAAATATTATTGTCTAGCCCTTGATAAAAACATTGATAAAATTTTTATGTAGTTACTTGAATCTCGTGGCAATAGGAGTCTTCTTATCCGGTGTAGCAGCGATGACTGCAACGAGAGGAGCCACAGGTGATGCTGGGGCACCATCTCGGCCCATTCGACCAGCAACAGAAAATTGTATAGCATCATGATTGCCAACACGTTTCCTCCAACCCTAGAATATCATATATTAATTAAGTTATCAAAATATTCACAATAGATTATATTTGAAATATGTGTAAAAAATACCTGAGCTGAAGTTTCAAGCTTGTTTCGCCTGTCAGAAATCAAAATATCACCCGGTAATTCAGTTGGATCAATTTGATTATTTTTCTCTTGCAACTTTTGTGTTAAGCTTTCCTGTAAAGAAAATTTTACTTGCTATAAAATATTGCATGTGATGTATTTAAATAACAACAGAATGAATAAAATGGATAAAGTGATCAAATTATATTTTTGTACCTCATCTAAACTATCTTCAACAATATTTTCTTTAATTTGTTGATCAATATTATTCAACATTTCATTTATAGAAGTCAGAACATCATTGTCGACCTCTCCAACTGGGTTGAATAATTTTGAATCAGATATTTCAATTTCGCATTCAGTATTATTTTGCTCTTCAATTTGTGTAGTAGTATCATCTATGATTTTAGTATTTATTGGACGAATTTTTAGTTTTATTTCGTCTATAACACTGGCATATTTATTTTTCATAATTTTAGGATCATCCTTAAGGACTGGTGAATCAAGATTTGTAGTGTCATTGTCCATTTGTCCAGTAATATGTGAATCTTTTGTGTGGTTTGATTTTGAAAGGTCATCGCACAGATACAATTCCCTACTTTGTTCTTTAGTGAACGTACATTCGTTATTGAGAATGTTTGATTCATTCTCAGCATCAGAAAATTTTCTTTGAGATGCATCTTCATTTTGAGTGTGGATGAGGAATTGATTTTGATTTTCGTTGTTGGATTCGTCTGAGAGTATTTGTATGTGTGGTTTATAGACTTGATATGTACAGGTGTCGACAGTTACATTGATGCTTTCATCATTCTTTGTAATTATTTCGTCAGTGTTTGTAATTCCCGGTTGGTCGTCAATATCGTCGTAAGCTGGATTATCATATTCATATGTATGTACCTCATCATTTATTGGAACTATATCATCCTCGCCTTCATCTTCGCGCTCCTCGCTCAGGTCGTAACTTAATACAGATTCCGAAAACGAAACATTCTTTCGTCTCTTTTCAGGTTTTACTACGACAGGTGGAGGTTTGGGCAGCCACTTGCCCACGTACCTGGAGAGTACGTATAATAAAGCTCCGAAGCCTAGGAGCAACTCCAACAGTTGAATCATTTTGTATCACTTCAAATCACATACACATATCACAGAGTTTGTCACCTATAAGCGGATAATTACATTCGCAATTAATTATTCGGCATTCGGAACAGAATTCAATATTCGAAAACGGCAATAATGGAATTAGAAGAACTTATTTGCGAGTAGAGTTTGCGTGACGTCACGCAAAGTTGGCTCGTTTTGCGTTTGCGTTGGCTGAGACTCTCGCGTCATATCGAGAATAATTTTATTTCATACAATATTTTATGTGGTTTTTCCGGTAAACGAGCCGACTTATTTGCGTCTTGGATATACATTTAGAGTCATCTTAAAATATTTGATAATTAAAATAAATGTCTTTCGTGCATTTAAATATTTGCTACGATTAAAAGAACAGCAATACCATAAGAATAACGACAATTTATATTTAAAAAAAAGAACACAGACTTCATTTAATGTTTCCACGAATAAAAATATCATTAAATAAGTACAATACTAAAAATGGCAAAGAACCTCTCAGTTATCATAAAAGGCGTTTTCATAAACAAAACCAATGTCAACAACGACATTCAAATGCTAATGTCAACATTTTTACCACACAAGGCGATTGAATATTTAAGCTGTATATAAATATTTTAAAATATAAGAAATATGATTAATTTTTAATTTGAATCCGGTGCATCTGATTGTGTAGGGGAGATAAAAAAATCACTGATAAGACGGTAAATAAGCACATATTTAGGTGATAATAATGCCACATCCTGAACAATAACCACACTAAAATTTAATAACACATACACTTTGTAATATTAAATAGTAAATATATAAGCAATTGGAAGACGACGTGATGCTTCGCTTATGGTTCAACGATGACTGGCTTCCATTTGAACACTGATTCACCAAACAGGAAGATCAACACCAATAAATAAAACATACAGATCGTATTTATTATATTCTATTCAAGGGCTTGTATTTATTAGCTATTATTTATTACTGGTATCAGTGAAATGTTTTAAAATATTATGTCTAGACTTGAACCTGCAGAAAGTATGCACGTAGTTAAAGGTCATCGACACAGGTTCAAAAACCTACAGGAAGTTATAACACGTCAGATCGAGAATTGACTACTGATGAGTTTAAATAGTCAATTACTTAATTAAAGTATGGGACATTATGGTCACGATTATTTCACATATGAGATTATGAAAACGGTTGCGGCAAATCAATGAAGTTATTTCAAGCACTATTTTTTTAGAAGGGGGAATATTTCATGTGTATGTTGCTAATTCAATTTTTCAGACAAACGATTGCACAAAGTAACCTTCCTAAAAAACGGAAACTGAATTGCGCATAGTCAAAATGGCGAAACTCCAGTGCATTCGTACAGCATAATTTATAATTATTTCCATTCTGATTAGCCTGAATTCCACGAAAATATTCCTGTATAAGTCATTTAACAACCCCGATAAAATTTGTATATTTAGAGTCGGTTTTGTGTAAATTTAAGTGCATGAAATTTTAAACGCTGGAAAATTACTACGCATGTTATTTACTCAGAACTCTCATCTTACGCTAAAATAATAAATTATCAAACCACAAATAATGAGAAAATTGAGCACTCAGGGACTAGTAATTGAGTGAGAGAATAAAGAAAATAGAACTGTTTTTAAAAAAATCAACTTCAGTTTAATAACACACGTTCAGTTTAACTAACAGTTAATCTCAATTTGCGTGGGCCCACCAAGTTTTCGTATTAGAATTAAGAACAAAAGATAATTTAATATACCTTTGAATCAGTAAAAAAAATGTAAAAACCTTTACGGGCGTATATATAAATTTATTTATTTATGATCCAAGGAACCTTTATTTTAGAAAGGGTGGTTTTATACACAACAACGTGTTAATTGTCTGTCGGTGATCTTAACTATTACTAGTTACACAGGTCACCGACTCAATAATCAGTATTTTCCTTACAATACAGGAAATCAGAGTAAACCTGGATCGAGACGATCGATCGGGATTTTATTAATATTATTCGCGATCTCCCGGTCGTAAGAACCGATCAAATCAATTTAAAAATTATTGGCTTAAGCGGGATTTGAACCCATGACCACAGTATTTGTAGCCACGCTTCTTATCCCCTGAGCTATTACACTAGTTAATAAATAAATAATTAAAAGAGGTAAGTTGCTGCAAAAATATTATGGAAAAAAATATACACAGTACGAGTGTTCTGTAAGCAACGATAATTAATTTTTTAAATCGTTTGATGTATCGAATACTTAAAACAGTAGTCTTGCAGATTTTTTTTTTAGTTTGGATATGAAATAAAAAAAATGTCTATAATGGTGTTTCTAAAAATGAGAACCGATGCTTTAAAGGGTCTAATTGTGTTGTATATTTGGGACTAGATTGAGATGGTTGATATATAGGTTAAATGTGACAAGTGGTTATGAATGTGTAGTTTGTAGTGGAGGGCAAGATGGATGTAAGTTCTAAAAGTGATGCTCCCCAGGCCTGTTTAAATTTAGTATCAGAGAACACCAACCTACACTTATTAATATCCGCTACACTCTTTCAATAATAATACAAAACATTTACAAAATGCATTTCTGTAAGTGCAGTATGAGCCGAGAGAGGTCTTTATACCGGCGATGCACTTTCACAAGGGTCAACTATTAAAAGCTCACCACACAAAATAAAATAAACATATGTATATGAATCGTTATCGATATACGCATAGTCATATTATTACATAAATATTAGAAGAAGGCTCCACAAAAATATAGACATGACCAAAAAAAGCTCATATATTTTTAATAAGGTAATAAAAAAGGCGCACAATCATTAAATAAAAGTGCTTTTAAACCGAAAAAAATACTTTCCAACATTTAAATTAAGTAAACAAAGATGTGTATAGGTACACATATTTAATAAATATTAAATTAAATACGCATAGATATTTTTTTAAATACTTATATTAAAATCTTACAAATAATACTTTTTATAAAATTTTACTTTATACAAGGTGGACTTGAAATAACTGAGAATATTTTAGGGGGTGATAGGGTATCACAAGAATAATAGAAAAAAATATATTTAATATTTTTTTATAAAAAAATTTTGGTGTTTTAAAATTTTTAATTATTAATAGTGTTTTTGAAATCGAGTTTTGGAGTCCCAACTGAGTACTATACAGAAACAGCTGTTTCCAAGATGGTGGCCCAAACTCTTGATTTATTTTGATTTATACCCAACAATATCATTAGATGGTTTACAATATTAGAAGTTCACCCTTTATAAATTCAGCACACGTGTAGAATTATAATGTTATTTTATAAACAACGTGTTTATAAAATAACATTTACAATCATATTTAAACATTGATGCTTTTTGCACAGTATAAAAATCCATTTTTGTAAATTATGAAGTTGTTAACAGTTTTACAATAATATTTTAACGGTCTGAAAAAATAATACAAATAAATCCGTTTCGCAGAAGAATGTGACCCGATTACATAATGTGTGATTGTTAAGAACAAATATCGTAATAATTGTAATTACTGCACCGTAACGAGTGTTACATTGTTGAGAAACAAGTACGTTGAACGGTTCTTCCTATTCTTTGATCACATCAGGATTTGCCGACTGTTTTCCAAATATAAAAAAAAGGTTTTCTATCTGCATGTCGCCGTAAAGTCTAACATTTATTTCAAAAATACACAGTGAAACACCACGAAAATGTCAATTAATCAACATAATTTATTGATTGTTTTAATCGTAAAATAGACATAGGTTGTTTTTTTCTTCAAGTATAGATTTTATGGTATTTTTGTATTGTTATTAGAAAATTAATTTAAATGGTTATTAAAATTCCGACGATGTAGTGTCATCTGTCGAAGTACGCAAGAAACATTTTCAAAGTGCGTCATTCAAAGTGTTTCTATTTTGGAAATGTTGTTTAAATGTCACGACATTTAAGAAATAGACCCATATATTGTACAATAAATATATGATCAAAGGTAAACAATATTTAAAAACACTTTTTTTTCTAAAAAAATCCTGAGATTTTATTTAGAATGATGATTAACCTTTTTTCACGGTTGACCTGAAATAACACACCCCGAAATGGCGTGTCATTTGGCCTAAAATTGAAATTTCACGCAAAATGTAAAGGTGAGTAACATCGGACATATTTTATGTAATTTTGCATCGCATTGTTTGCCATGAGAATGAGGCTATGTTTATAGATGCTAAAGACCGGTTCGCACAATACCGATCTCACTTTCTTTAAAACAAAAGCAAAAGTATTCATTTACATACATATTAAATACGAATTATGATTTTTTTATATTAGGTAATTGTGCAAATAATAATTATTACCCACAGGTAGTTATAAATACACATATTGTAAACATTACACATTTGATCTTTTTTATGTTTGTAGAGTAAATCACACTAAATTTGCACACGCGCAGAGATGTATAGACATAAATACATATAGAGCCGTATTCAATATATTAGTGTGTTAGTGAGTCGTGTTAGATGGTATGTGTACGAATAGACTAGAGCTTGGTAGCATAAGTGTACACGCATACGCACCGCACGCACACAATCTCGTTACACTATTAAAGTGATTTATAAATACTCGTATCTCGAAGCAAATTTACTCATACAAACTGCCATTAATCTGTTCCAGCCACCAAAATAAAAAAAAAACAGTTTTCATAGTTACGTGTTTTTGAATAATAAGGACGTATTTATAAATGACAAATATAAATTGTATAAGAGCAAAAAAAGAGAATGTAAAGAAATAAATCTCACACGTCACGTCTCATTTTTGGGAAATATTATTGAAAGTATATAAAGTATGATTTGATTTTGTACATGTAGGTGTTTCCATTATCAAGGTTCTTCGTGTTTTGATTTTTTTAATATAATATCAAGTATGGCTGGTGACTAGAAAAAGGAATGTCTGTTAAATGTGGCTCACACGAATATTCGTAGATTCATCAGGACAGGTCACGACAATCACGATGTCACGACTTCACCGCATCCATGATCACCTTTACTTTTCACTAACTGCAAATATTACTTTCCACAATACAAGAAGGCCATCATCATCCAGTCACGGTTGCAGCTATATTTCCACTATAAAACTATGTTTGTTATGGCGCCGGCATGTGTGTAAATAGTAGAAATATATGTATTCATTTGCTCTATACGTGATGTCATTATATGGCGTCATAGTATTCGGATGTATATTTAACATACTCTTTAGATATATAATAGCTGAGGTACAAAAATATGATTAATCAAAAGAAATGCTTACATTAATCCTGTTTTTAGTGGCTTCGATGACGTTAGCAACCTCATCATCGGGACTAAGTCTGGACACTCTCTTTCTCCATTCATTATTTCCATTCTGCTGAAGAGCTGCCAATCTAGATATACCAAAATATTTCATGAAATTTCTAGTTTTTTTAAAAAAAATCAATAATTACCTTTCGGCAATGGTGCCCCCTCTTTGCGACATTGCAGGAGCGGCCATTGGTTGAGTAGCACTGCGTTTTAATCCCCCAATCCCAACCCCGGGGAATATAACCGGCACTCGAGTTGTCTCTGGTGCAGTTTGACCGCCTCCGACTACAGCTCTGTAAAAGATAAATAATGAAACAGCTGTTCAAAATATTTTTATAATTACACAGGTGATCGTTACTTCCACAAATAAAAATAATATCTAGTTTAATTTTACCAAAAAATAATACACTATTCAGAATACAAGACAAGTTAGAATAAAAGATAAAATCGCACAATGAAGTAGAACGTATAATTTCACTAGAAAGTAAATAATATTTACACAAAGTAATGTTCAAATAGAAATCGATACTTGCTAAAAGAAATATTTCATATTTATGTATTAAGTACCGAAGATCAAAAATAAGCTGTCTTTAAAATTATAAAAGGAACACCATAATAATCCAGTACACGCCATAAATATGGAGTGATGACTACTGAAAAAGTACCAAAGCCCCATCGATCCGGTTCAGAGAAAGTGCTATGAATATACACAACGGATATGATTAAAATCTTAAAAACACTCCAGGGACATAATATTGCAAGATGTCCAAAGATAGTATTTATCAATAAAATAACAAAAAATGAAATGAAACAGTGAAATTTTACTGGATTCAATTGAACCGTAACACTATTTAAAAGTAATTTAAATACGGCATTATTAAAATAATGAATCATTTAGTTTTCTTATTTTTCGTTGGAACTATACATGCGTATTCTAGACGCTGATAAAACAATTTGTATTGTATATTAAAAAAAATAATTAGTCATACCAAAATATTATATTGTTAAAATCGTGTGTGTTCGATAAGTGATTTTATTATAAATATGTGCTGTATTTGTATACCAGATGCAAACAGTAGGTAATATATTATTCCAAAAGAAGCATGGCGAGACGCAAAACTGACGTCCATTCGACCAGAGCCGCGTCAGCAGACTGGGGTGGCGTCGCGACGCTATAAGGGTGCACTATAAACCATAGGGTAGTCCAACATAAGTACAACTCTACACATAACATCTGAATTTCGGGAGATGCATTTATTCAATAATATATGTGTATAGCAATATGATTATACATACAACTTAAAATAAGAATATGCTTTTTAAAAGTACACATAAGTAATATTAAATTGTTCGTGTGTACAAATTAAAATATGTATTGGAATTTAAAACAGTTTTAGTGTAAAGGGGTAATTTGCAAATAATGTTGAGAGAAGCCTCACAAAACCGTTTTGTAAGGTATCCAGTTACGGTAAATTAAATTCGACAGCTATTAACCTAAGCCAACCTGGCTAATGGGCGAGTTTGATCAACAAATCAAGCACAGAGGACAAAGACAGGGACGCAGGGGGTGGGATCAGTACCCTTTGGCTAATATTTGTCGACGGAAATATGCGTACTCACCCCGAGGGTGAGATGCAGATGAAATGATGGGGTGACAATGCAAAAATTAACCACATGCAAGATACTTTCGAAAGCTTTGTAAACATACTATACTTGGAAAAAGGCCATTAAATAGTAAAACACTGTTGCATTTAGATTTGTGGACGACTATAAATTACTTCATATCAAGTATATTTAGTGGCGATTCGTTAAAAAAATAATTGTGCTCATTAAAATACAGGATGTATAAAGTAAGATTCTAGGATTACTGGCGACATAGGGAGTAAAACTCGTAACAGTTTAACATCCATTTTATTACTACCGGTTTAACCAGTGCCCACTTAGGTATAAACAATCTTTTATTTATATTTAAATATTGTATGATGCTGCAGTATTAAAGCTAGATATGATTTTTAAAATATTTGTGTTATTCCAAAAAAAGGAAATGCACCGGCAGGAATAGAATGTCGTACGTGTCTCTAGGGGTTGTTTCCAGATAAGACAGGATCGCGATGGTGGTAAAACGATGTCTAGACGCTTTCATCCCTAAACAAAAGTTCTCCTAGACATTTTTGTACTCTTACAATAAACTGCAGACCGAGCAAACCTAATGAAAAATGAACCTCGCCATTATTCATTGCACGAAATATCGTTCTTAGTTTGAAAAAAAAATACTACAATTATGGTTTGCATAATCAAGGCATATTACATTTTTTTTAAATCATGTCGATGCATAGTTAGTGAGATAAGGGATTTATTTAATGATGTGATGTTGGTTTAATCAGCGGTCGTGTCCAAGTGGTTTCTGGTGGTCCTTGTTCTTTGTGTGTTCCGGGGCGGTGGCCGATGGGGGTGGTTTGGCACGAGGTAGTCGTTTAACGACCGTCTGTGCCCCCTGCAACTACTTCATGTCGCCCACTGCAACTGACTAAAATATGACAGCCTCTAATTGGAAACTGATATCGTTGTTGCTCTTACTAATTGCCCCAAAACTATTTCCACACCCTTATAATTCGATGGTCTCTACCAACCCAATAAATCCCATATGATCAACCCTATTGGTATAGAGTTGGTATATATCTAAAGTTATGTACACCTAAGTCTATTTCCAAAGATGTATTGTTCAATCAATCAATGTAAAAACTTATGCATAATAAAGAAATTGTAATAATTATATCTAAAGTTATTCGAGAAACTTAATTTAATTCTACTCTAATGAAAAGAAAAAATGTTACACGACAGAGGAATAAAGTATGTTTCACGAGAGGCTCTTAATTAGTGTTTCTTTAATGACTGTGACTCTTCAAAAGACCGTAAAGTATCAATCAGTATTGAAAAATAAACTGATGAGATATTTTAACTGTGACAGACAGCTTGAGAATGTTTTAAAATAGACTCACTGTAAAGTTCACGTCGCCTTTAGCCGACACTAAAATACAAAATAATAAATAAAATGACTTTTTAACAATTACAATTTTCAACTTATTCGTATTCGAAAGGATAACTAGTGATGGCTCTAATTTGCGGTTGTAACTGAACGTGAGGCAATTCCACACTAGTTTTTTTTCTTATTCGACATTATTACATCCACAATATAATATAATTTCAGATCCAATAGAACCGGTTGTTTGCTACATGTTTCAATGGATATAATAAAAAATATATGAACAGTGATATTATTAACGACGAACAAAAAATATACGCTGTGATCGGTTTTTCTTTGTACTGATCAGTGCAGTTGCAAATTCGAAAATAATTAACTTTGGTAATAATATATATTTATTTGCAGTGTCATTAAACAGATGGGGAAAATCAATGTCATGTTCAGATAGTAAAACTCACAGAGGCGTGAAAAATTGCCTACAGATCAAAACTCAAACTCTCAGCACGCTATTATATTGTTGTGTATACCAAAATACATTTTACAGGAGAAAGTCTGCATTCACGGCCGAATGATATTTAATTGTATCAGATTTATTTTTTTAAAATAATTTGGCGTAAAATGACTCGAAGCCACGGGAGACTACTATGTAATTTGTGTTAGATGAATCATACCGTAGTAACTAAAAATAATAGTAGGACGAATCTCGCAACAGAGCGATTAATCCTACGCGATATTGTCTATATAAAGAAGTTCCTTGACACCTCGCCTCTGCAATTGGTAATCCAATCTCGGAGTCAAGTGGAGCCACTAAGCAATTTAAATACATCATATAAGTCAGTATCATCCTCGTATATGTACCTACGATGTTTAGAAACATTTCTATTGGTATTATGTCTGTTGAAGGTGTATATGTACAAGAGGCATGTGTCAACAACGATAAAGTCTATCTATGCATTGGACTGTCGACTGAATGACAATACCTTTTCACTGCTATTTGTTTGTATTATCATGAGAGTATTCACCCTACATTCAACTATGACAATGTACAACCATTTCGACTATTAAATAAATTAATTGTGATATGTAAATATATGGAGTATTTTGTAAATATGTATATGTACCGCAGAATAAAAAGAGATTTAAGTATACACAGATTTGGCTTTTAATTCGTAAGCATTTAGTAAAGTAATGGATTCCCAGGCATACGTCACCGTAAACACGATAGTAGAGTTACTTCATCATCATCATCATCATCACAAGCACTCCAGTTCAGTGATGAACCAAGGCTTCCCGCACCAGCATCTTCCACTTAATGCTCCTCCAGTTATTAATTCCTAAACTCCTAACTACCTTATCTTAGCCTAGGTCTACCCTGCCTTCTCTTACCCACAGGCTTGCTGGATAGTATTTCCGATACTATCCCTCCTGCTCTTTAACCCAACCTAATGTTAAAGCCCTAATGAACTGCACTACGTTCACGCTCTTATATAATGAGTAAAGTAGAGTTACTTAGCTACACAAATTAATAAAAAAAATGATCAAAAGTACAGTAAAGCAACTCTATTACCGTATTTACGGTGTACGTTAACGAAGAAGAAGTTATTGCAAAAATATTACAGGTTCAATCATTTAAAAAAAAAATATATTACCCTCAATACTGACTAATAAACTATTTTCATTTCGAGTCACCTAAGGTAATAATAACAAGGCGTTGGCACTTCATATTTGCGCGAAATAAAAATGACTCCCAAATTGTGTATTTTTTTAATTTTTAATAATTCCTCAAATATTCAGCCGTTTAGAAAATAAAAACTGAGATATTATTTTGAAGGACACGCCAATTTGAAATCATCATAAACCTGTTTTTATTTCGAAACTAGAATGTTATATAATTTGCGACGGGATGATGAAATATTACATCGTGTCACAGGTTCATAACTACTTTTGTGGCTGTGAAACATTCCTATAGAATTAAAATAAAACAAAGCATTCGGTTCATTCAAATCTTTATTTTAAAATTAATAAGCGCGTATGTCATCACTCTTTCTTATCAGTTTCGGGCACGTCACGATTGTAATACCATATCTTGTAGCTGAGATATGACGCCAGACTTAACCAGGAAATGTACGGGATGAAAAGACAACCGGCGACGGGGTTGATGGTGTAGAAGGATTTCCCACAGGCAATAGCTCCAGCTAAGAGTGCGAGGATGTCTATCAGACCCCATTTGATGCTATGAGCTCCGAAGAATATGTATGGCCATGATAAATTGAGTGCTAGCTGTCCGCCATACAACATCAATGGGAGTCTAGCAGCGCCATCAAATCCATCACCGTCCCTCCATACTAAGTAAGAAGCGTATCCTATACTAGTGTACAGCGTAGTCCACACTGGTCCAAATACCCATTTTGGTGGATTCCATCCGTGTTTGTGAAGCTTGTCATACCACGGTTTGGAACCGTCTTTTGGATTTATTTCATTTCTTAGTGCGATGCCGCCGACTACGCTGGCTAAATTGGGCAAAATGGTGGCGATAACAGCGTTCCAATTTGACATTTTTATACAAAGACGTCTGCTCTGATATGATCCACACACGGGACTGGAAGCGGTGCGCACGATTCACACAGGACAGATGTTACAAACCAACAAAAAAACACGTTTTACTAAAAAAAAAATCACGGACAATAATGACTATCTGACCTTCAAATACAAATATAATCTGATGACTTTTTAAAAATAATAATTACATACATATATGTCGACTTTATAAACAAACTGCACAGGATGTTTGATCCGAAGATGAAACACAGACCGTTACTATACATAATTATTACCTATACTTGTTCATACCTTTTTACACAACGCCTTGTTTATATTAAAAATAAAATTATACAATCGTATTCTACAAAATTATAAAGCAACATTTTAAAAGTAATCGTTTCAGAGCTCGAATACGTCAAAGCACTTCATCACACCCACTTGGACTATAATATATATATAGTGTTTGACCTATTTCCAACTGTGTTTTAATTAGCAAGACCACCTTGCCAATTTAAATGATAATTATATGCCTGTATCGCATAAAACATAATATAATAGTTTAGTTGAATAAAAGAGAAGTGAAACTGACACCTTAAGTAGGATGTGCTACTGAGTACAAGTAGTATATGCAAGGAGTAACGTGTGTTGAACACAACTTGCACCACTTTCCACTGAATATATGTATATAAATTATATTATAAAACAACCACCGAAATTATAAAATTTAATAAAATAGTAAGTAATTAAAGTGAAATATAAAAATTAAATCATCTATGTGACTAGGAAGGATTGACTTATTTATATAAAGTGTGTATTTAATGCAATAATAACTACAATAAACCAAGTATTTAAGCCTTCTTTATGACGTTGATATGAAACAATGTAATACATAAATTTACGTTAAGCCTGTTTTTTTTAGATGTGAGTAACAACGTGTTAATTCATTGTCTGTTGATGATCTTAACTATTACTATTATAGTTACAGGTCACCGACATAGCGGCTCTTCGCCTCAGGATTTAATTTTCAATCCAGGAAATTAGAGTAAACCTAGATCAAGATGATCGATCGGGATTTTTTTAATATTATACCCAATCTCCCAGTCGTAATAACCGATCATTTTTTGACATGAGCGGGATTTGAATCTGTGACCACAATATTTGTAGCCTCGCGCCTTATGCTGGAAGATACATATTAGACACATTGTCGTATATAAAAAAATATATAAAGAAAACTCAAACAATTCAAAAATAGCATGAAAGTCAAAAGAGCTATAGCAAATATTTACAAATTAAGATAAAAAAGTTTCTGTGAAAATAATGAAACACTTAAGAAGAAAAAAAATGTATTTTACATTCAGATGCATTTCACCTTTTACACAATTAACGATGTTTATAGAAGAACTGTCAGATTCGAAATATGACACGAAAAGTACAAATATAAATCGATTGTTATACCAACGTATACAACTACTTCAAACGGAATTTTTCGTATACAAAAATAACATCGAGAGGAATTTATAATATATAAATATTTATAGATATGGGAGACCCGACAAGTGGCATGCACCGACTTAATAGTTACACATACATGACCTGTCTTCTAAGGTTGCCAACACTCCAGGGACAATCGATTATACAAGTTATAAAATAACCGGCTTCAAAGCCACGTTATTTTGCACTAAGGTAAGATTAGTGCCAGTGGTCAACCGCAATATCCTTGATATACTTAATTTGAGCTACAAGTAGTGAAAAGCAGCTACTCTCTATATGTAGAAACTTGGTCGCGATCTGATTGTATAGCAAAACTAGTATTTAATACGACTGAAGATTTCTCTCAATATTACATAGAGATTAATGATCGGGTGTTTTATTGTTTAACATTAAAATAAACGCACCGACAAGCAACCAAAAGACTCTCTAGTTAAATTATCTGGCCAAAACAACAAATAAAGATTATACAATTAAATTAAATATAACTACTTCAGTTACGTACATTGTAGTTCAATACGGCGTACATTTTAAACAAAAGGTACACTGAAATACAAAATCTGATAATCCATTCCTTTATGGTACCATTGCGCTTTCCATATACGTATTAATATATTCATTAGATTTAAATAAAATACAAAAGATAACTGAATGGCCGCATATAAACGCATACGATGAATTATTTCGCTAAACACAATTATTAGAATAAGAGTCAAACACATGTAAAATCAAGAATTAAGGTCTTTAACGACCATAACGACTGGAAAGGTATCAATAAGAGGTAGAGTATATTGGAAACTACGGAAAGCAGGTCAGTTTTATAAATTACGAATAAATTAAAATGAGTGCATATATCGGCTTCAATTGTTAACTGATGTTAACACGGCATACACGTACAACTAATTTTATTTAATATAATTATAGCGTAATTTGGATGGAGGTGTGTGCCGAGTTCAACAATTCAAATCGGTATTTGCACTTCCGCCCCCTAGTTATCATTAAATTAACCTCGATAAGTATACGTACTTATTGGCTTTCGAAAGAAAATTATAGAATGTTTTTGTAAACACGCATATGAAATATATTATATGTGAAGAATGTATTACATTAGAAGACAATGGAGTATATTTGGCAGGAAAAGGAGATAATATCGTTGAGGCAAAAGCAAAGCACAGCCTTGGCATGCTCCAATTTAATATGACCTCACAGTAAACGCCATAATATGTTTTATCTTAAATACCGTATGTGTTCTATAGCCTTTATTAGTAAAATGGGAACAAACAGATGGAATACACGAGAGACATGTGTTAGGCGTATCTATTTTAAATTAACTAAGCGAAAACCCATCAGTTACAAAACACACGAGTCCAATTCAAAATTAATAGCAAAAAGAAAGTTTCACTATTCGTAATAATATTTTTATATACAATTATTATTTGATCATTGAAATCCTGTCCATATGAGCACGAAGTAATCATTCGTGGAGAAAGTATCTACTTACCAAAAGTGGATGCCACATTAAGAAACGTATTTATATTGCAAGGAAATAAAAATCACGAGTCACATTAGATTGGGTAACTGAGATCGAATGATGAAAATGTATTAAATGATTTGCAAAAAAATATCCGTAAACCGCTATTCGATCATGAACGATTCGTTTCGATTGAAACGAATAAACGTGTGGCTGAAACGAATGTCCTATTAATAACGCATAACAGGAAAATTATATGAGATTTTTAAATGTGCATTTTATAGAGATGACGTTTATTATACAATAATGTGAAGGTTAAGTGTTGGATTTACAATTCTAGTCACGTAAGATCTACAATATGACGGCCGTGGTTTGCACCGATGATTTACGAGTGAATATTTATTAATGATTTTTCTATTTTTCTATTTTGCATTCCGGTTATAAATATGAATATTTCACTTAATAAAGGTACTTTTAGGATAATTTATAAAAGAATATTATAAGTGTTAAGTGACTTGTGTAACATAGAATCTTCGAACCTCGCAGATGCTTTCAAATGAATTTCGAAACACTCCCATATAAGATACGCCTACGATTTAATAACGTGAACAGGTGTACTAACTAATAAATGTCAACATGTTTTCGTATGAATACAGTAAGAAATCTTTATATTTTAATTGAGTTAGTGCAGTGCATCTTAATTTATCTCGACAAAGAATAATATTTATTTAAAGAGGGCTTGGTTACAATTACGAGTAAACCACCATACTATGTAATTAAAAAAAACTAACATAAACCTGTTTTGCGATCCCTCAGCATCGATAATACATTCTTGCTTATTACACTATGTATATATCATTGCAATTATTGTTGATAGTGGCAACATTACAAGACATCTAATATTATCATTCTGTATTGATTCAGCGACATAAAAAAACAAACCCTGATAAAGATTGAAGATAATATGAGCAAGACGAATAATATCATAATATTTTTATAGACATTGTACATGATAATTATTCACCACCAATAAAGATTATACAGGCCTCATATAAAGATGCTTCAAACAGCCCTCTTTTAAATGCATGTATTGAAAATAGCATTCGAAGTGCATCGGCTCCTCACTTCCTGAAGTGTTTAAATACCACTTGAAAGTGAACACTACTGAAAATGCAATACACTAAAAATCTATGTTTAAATATACTACAACGAGTAGTATTGTACTTTTATCATTTTTATCGCTTAACAGCGTCGCAAGCTTACTGCTTTTTATCGTATACACGTATACAGGTGGATGAGTCACATCGCAAAACAATACCTCCGTTATCAAACTACAAAGGACCTGGATTGTCGTCATTGCGAAGCAGATAAAATTATACGGGACGTTTATGTGGAAAAGTAACAAAGTTACAAACCAAGGTTAAATAAATGACTAAAAAATACGTCGAGATGTCTTGTAGAAATAATTCATCATTTATCGTTGTTTAACCTTCGACCGCACAAGAGTACCGTTAATAATTATTGAAGCCTAATTAGATTTGTAGTGTAAGAAGCATAGCATAAAACAGGTGTGCATGATTGAAAATGTTAATATTAAATATATATCATTGACATTAATATTCAATATAGGCATTTAAACTTTTTATGATGTTTATAAATAACTCAAATATGATATTTTTAAGTTTTTTTAAAATATGAAGAAATAATTTTTAAATTACAGTAAAATGTCAGTAAAATAAATATGTAAGTGTAAGATTTCACACGTTCGTTTTGTTTACAAAACTAACACGATTCTTATTTATATTATTGTTTAAAATATTTAATAGACGTAACATAAAAAAATATAATCAAAATCTTTCGTTTTTTATTTAAGTAATCAAAATCGAGGATGATGCATAAAAATATTTATAATTGTAATTGTTGTGTGTCTACGTAAACAAAACCGCGGTTCGATAATATAAAAGCAATGATACCATTTCAGATTATAATCAGAAATTTCCTCTGAAAGCAGATAACGAAGTAGTTTACTAACAGTTCAGCAAATAAATATATTTTTTTGGGTTTATTGATAATATAAAATCAACGATACAGATGATTCGATGACACACGATATCTAATAAATATTGATTTCCCCTTACATTTCACAAGTGGATGGTTCCTATTAGTGCCACATATTATATATCCTTGATAGGTCACTTTTCACTGTTTTATAACCACATTTGTTTATTATTATCGTGTTTACAGTATGTATAGACGTCTGGTAGGAAAGGAACGCACTTAGCGGCGACCCGCGTCAAACTGATTCCGGTCAGCGTGCGACAATCTTGAGGGGGGCTCGATCAAACTATGTATGCCTGGAAGGGGGGCTCATAATAGAATACATTTTTATTTTATTGTAACAATACCTTCGAACAATCTTGTACTGCATAGTTTCCGCCTTGGAAGCTTAGACTCACCACAACATTTAAAAACATTCACGAATGGAATAAAGATTTTCTCGATAAAAATATCTACTGATTATTAAATTGACAGCGTCTATTCTCTTCGTGATTTGAAGAATCGTGTCATTTTCATTAAAACACCATTACACCAACGACAAATACAAATATACATATAATACATTATGACAACAATAACTATGCAAGCAGATAACTTATCATCTCTTTGCCTGCCACTATGATGTTATTTAATTATCAGAAGCTACAAATTATATGGAGTATCTTCAAAAAATTAATGACATGACAAGTTCTTCTTCTAACACACGTGTGTCTTCACGTGTCATTACTTGCAGAGCAATTTAGTCACAAAATATCCTTCACCAAATAAATATATTCCTAATATAGTGACGGTGCATACCATATTCACTATTTGAATATAAAATAATTTACCGTAGAAAATTAAAACGTTTCATGTTGAAGTAAACTCAAGTCTATACTATTTCGGATGTGATAATTTTGACGTAAACATGGATTGGATTCAATGACACACACGATTTCATATTAATTGCGCAAATATAGGTGAAACCAGTCGAGTTTGCAATAAAATTCAGTGCATTTTAGAAATTATCCGAGTGGTTGTAGAGAAATTGTGGACAGTCGGGAGATATCAGGTATGACGATGGTTCGAATGTGGGTTGATAGCAGGCACAGGTTAGTTATTATTATGGTGGGTCGGCTTCGATTTCTAAACAACAGAACCAGGTTGAGATCGTTCGTTACAGGTGGACCGGTTTGGAGTACCAGGGCCTTTAGTCATAGCACCCGTGGGAGAAAAGGACAGATACATCAGGAAGTCAATCTAGAGGTGGGTTTACCCAGGACTTGTCATCCGTAATAGTAACGTAACTAGTAACGAGACAGATTGCACAATCAACGAATGGCTGCTCATTTTAAATAATTATATTATTAAACTCAATGGAGATAAATAAAAGTATCCTAAATTTCAAAAGCAAATGGTTTTGTGGAGAATAATATGCAATAGCAAAAAAAAATCAGCATGCACTTGTATTGAGTTTGAACAATGCGGACCACCCCCATGCAACACAGCTTGCATTTATATTATAAATAGCGATAATAAAATGCTAATAATTTAGAACACATCATATGTATCCACAGTACGAGGGTGTTAATTATGAGAAGTACATATTGAAAAATCGATAAGAAGAGAATACTTGATCATGTAGAGAATGCACAAAACGAACGCATCCCCCAAACGGAGTGGAGCAAGAGGGTAACAAAGCGTGACTTCGGTCATCACCCCTAATGCGCACCCCAAATATAAGCTATTTCGGCAACTAACCCTCCTTCACATTCGTGGGAATTATGACAAAAACTATTCTAATCAATTTATTTTTTTATATAACTTGAACTTGATATTATTTCAGAGAGGCTAAATACTTGATGGTTTTCGACTTGGTGACTATATCCACGTAACTCAGCTTTGGAGCATTTTAAGCTGATTTTCAGTAATATCTTAAATATTTATTTATCATGATAATTTTTCCAATGAATAAGTAGACCCAAAAATACGACGAGGCAATATATCGGTTCATGACAACCTCGAAAGTAATATTATTAGTAATTGATATCGTGTACCATCGCCACCTGACGTTTCTACGAAATCGTTAATCGATTAACGAGCAAAGGAACAAATTAATGCAAATCTACCAGGTACAACAATAATATGATAAACAAACAACACCATTTTCACACTCTGGTGGTTCTACTCTTTCATATTTTTACAAATTTCCTCAAACTTAATTCATCGTTCGCGTCGAGCATGACAGCCTTTTAATAACCGACACGCAATTTTGGGTTTACGGCTAAACACCGTTTAAACGATATGAATCGTCTGTGTAATAATTATATTTGTAGTGGGTAAACGTGAGAAAATACATTTGAGTGATAATACGTTTCTATGAATAATTTCCTACTTGCAATTCAATATCGCAGCCTAAGAATGTTATTGTTCTGTATATTGAATTAAAATAAAATCGACACAGTACATATTTACAAAAAAGCGCGATGTCAACAAACCGCTCACATAAATTGATCGTATTATTTGTGAATTATTCATCTAATTGCGCCATGAAAGAGAATACTGTGGATCGTCTATTTTATATTAAATCGGTATGATTATAAAATCTTATTGCTGACAAGTTACAGATTAACAAAGAACATGAAAGTGGAATAATGCTTCGTGCTCAATAAAAAATCTCTTTGATATGAAAAAACGCGTCAAGTGATCCAAAGAAAGGTTTTACTAGATTTAATGTAATATGTCCAAAAAATCGTGGTAAGGCAAAGTAGGCTTTGTAAGTGTGAATTTCTGCTCTCCTTATTTTGATTCAAACTTCGAAGTATGTTGATGTATCTCTGATCAAATTGATTTGCATCTAATTACGAGAATTATCCTTAAAGGTATTGAAATGGATTGATGATATTATTAGTAAAGAGAAAACGTTAAGAAAATTTTAATTTATGGTAAGTTTCAGATAATCGTCTGAAGATGCGCTTTCGCTCTCAATATGCATAAATAATTGTTATCTTCGAAGTATCTGCGGATGAGTTGCTTCAATGCGAAACGAGTGAACAATGGTGGTCATTGAGCAACGTTAGGTAACGAACCGTATGCTTTGGAATCATATTATGAAGACTTAGAAAGTGACTGGAAGCTGCAAGGTTGTCCAGGAAAAAAATATTTATACCAAAACCAGAAACATGTACCTCTATATGAGCATGTAAAAAGTGGTGTAATGGTCTGTTTTCCCATATCAGGAAGCGAGTAACCAACGGTTGATTTAAATCAATATACGAATATGTATGGCTGTATGCAGGTAGACACTAAAGGTGTCAATTCTTCATAAAACGCACTTTAAAATTTATTATAAAAATGGGGTAAATCATTAATAAACGTTCTAAAATTACCGACAAATATATTTTTTAATTATTATTAAATGTAAAAAAAGGTGCGTATAACATATAATTAATAAGTAAATGAAAAAAAAACTATACGAAATATGATATTTTAAAGTTGATGACATTACAAAAAATGAATAAAGCAGTCACTAATCTTTTTATATAAAATTAAAAATTAAATCTGAATCTGAAAATCCATAACACCTTGCAAAATAAAAAAAAACAAAAATAATAGAACGGAGATATGTCTAACATTCTCTTATTATACACCTCATAAATAAGATCATAGTTTTAATATTATTCAAGTTTTTGCATAAATTAAGAGTTTAACCACATTATGAATTATTTCTCCATCAATTAAATTAAAATATACCTATGTGTGGTATCCAAAGTATTATACCTTAGAAAAAATATATCTTTTTCTTTATATAAAATTAAAAAGATAGGATTTTACTCACCGATTTACTTTTCGACGACTAGTTATCTGTCGAACTTCTCGGCCGCCACTGCTTTCACCTTCGCTTCCCGATTCTTCTATCGTAGGATCTCGCCTTGGCACTGATAAATGATTGTTATCATTTCGCGTTTTAAGTTCTTTCGCCAATTTAGGAGCAAATGTGTCCATACTTAAGGATTTAGTTACACTCTGCGGAATGTATTTCCGCATTAAATTAACTGAAGCACTTTCATCTTTCACTTTTAAATTCTTAACTGCACTGCTATTTGGAGGCATAACTTTATCGACAGGTTTTTGTATGAGAAGATTGCTAACACCACGATTAGGTAAAATTTCATGTTTCATAGCGGCTGCTGATAGGTTCTTTTTTGGTGTTGATGTATTTTCTTTTCCTTTGGCCATGCACATTTGCATAATTTTCCTGGCTTTCATTTCATCCATGCAAGGCAATTTTACTCTACCATCATTATGATTTGAAGCTTCTTTTCTAATATCGGATTCAGTTTTCGATGATTTAAGTAGAGATGGCTTTAAGAAGTGAGGTCGGCATCTCAAATCTACTTCGTCTTCTGAATCAGATGAACTGGAAGAAGAACAGCTATCCTTAGAAGAGTGACTGCTTGTTGAAGTACTTTCATCGTCAGATGAACTTTCAATCCCTTCATCTTTTAGACCCTTTTATGAAACAAAAGTTTTAATACATTAATAAAAATATTACATTTTATTTCTAAATTAAATAATATTTAAAGATAAAAAGAAACTGAGAGAAAACATTATAAATAAAATTTATAATTACTTCTGAGCTTTCTCCTTTCTTCAGGATTTTTTTTGAAGTTAAATCTTCATCTGAATTTTCAATTTCTAATTTGGATTTTAAATCCATGTTGACACGGTCACTCAACGAAGGGGGTGTTGCCAATTTTACTTGTGGTAAAAGAGGAACTGCACCAGATTTTGATTTCAAAATACCTTTGACCTCTGTTGTAAGCATTTTGGATGCTTGTTCAGCTAATCTTTCTTGATCCATCTTGAAATTAGAGCCTAAAAGATAAAATTACTCTTAAAACATACATTTAAACACAAATTTGATGTTAATTGACAACAACACTACATTTTTTTGTGCATAGTTTATAATCAATACATAATATACCAACAGCATATGTAATTACCAGTTGAAAAAAAATAGTCATTGCGACAATCTACATAAACCAAGTTAATCCATTTACAAAGCAGGCCATAAATAAATTGCAATCAATATAAAAAGCAATATTAATTTTAGTTTAGGATAAAGTCATATATGAAAAAAAATCTTTTCACAAAAATATTTTTTTATTCTATTTAATCTAATACAGTATAGTTCTAAATAAACTACATATGTGATAAAGCAATTAGTTGTTAATTATTTAATATAGGTATCATGCAAAATTTAAAAAAATAGTAACTACAACATAAATCAATCAAAAGTTTATATTAGTTCCCAACTTATGACATCTTTGTTAGGTAGGCAACTCTTTTATGGTAAAGATTTCAAACCTATATCTTTTTTCTGTTTTGTGTCTTGATTGGGCGATATTTTATTCATGTCAATATTGCTGAATGGTGTCTTTTTTAAATTATCAATAAACTTTGGTTTCATATCCTTCAATTCAAGTTCATTATCATTTTTATTGGGTTGGGATATTTTCATTATCTTTTGTTGAGGTGACACAATACTACTGTCCAGTTTTGCATTCAATTGTCGAGCATCGTCCACCTGACTGGCTAACACGGGCATTGTCTGGAATCTTGGGCTCCTCGGCTTTTTATTGGTACCACTAGGTGGTTTTGGAGATGCAGTTGCTCCAAACAATTTCATTTTTTCAGCCAATGTCAATTTTGCAGGATCGTTTTCATCCAACTGAGCTGTGTTTAAAATGAATTATATTTTGCAAAAAAAATATTTACAAAGCAAGCATTTCAGTGAATTTATTGATAAACAAGATATGAAACATGCAAAGAGAACTAAAAACAATGAAAAAATATAAAGATGTTGCTCATATTCTCAGTTTTACAAAATTAATTTAATGAAACAGCATTAGAATATTTTAAATTCACACAACTGTAAATGTGAACAACAACAATAATTGTTTTATACAAATAGGTGTGCATTTTAACATACATTCAATATCTAACTATGATATATTTTGCATAGTATACAAGTGCTTTGAATGTATGTATTTAAATTAATTACCTTCTTCATCATGATCCAGTGATAGATTAAAACTACTTTTTGATTGATTTAGAGCTGTGGGAGATTTATCATTTGAAGCAAAACTAGAATCTTCTTGTGATGTCATCGATTGAGTTCTAAACCTTTCTAAAACAGAAGGAGAGCCATCTTTTGCTTTTGATTTTGAGTGTTTTAATGTTGGCTTGACAACAGCTAAAATTTAATCGAGTAAAAAAAATAAACAATAAGAATAATGATTTCTGATAATTATTTCATATTCAGTATTACAAACCTTTATTAGCCTGCATCTGTAACTGCTGCCACATAGAGGCTCTTGCCGAAACACTGTTACTTTTCATTAATCCATACAATGCTTGAGGGCTATCCACAGGGTCATCATCTTCATCTTTGTTTCCATTGGAGTCATTTTTTTCAGGCTTCATTTGAGATGTAGAATCACCGTCTGGGATTACTTTAGATGAGCTCATACTTTTTAGTGGTTTGTTTGAATCGTGAGGAAGTGAATGGTCTTCACCTAAAATTGATATTTGATTAGGAATTACAAATATAAATATATATTTTTATGCAAGCTGTAATTAAAATATTCACCAACCTGATAGTGGTCCAGAGTCACCAGAAGACATTCTATTGAAAACACCGCTATCTACAGAAATATTCAAGCTCCTGTGGTCATGATCTATAATTCCAGATAAGGCACTACTTTCAGCATCCAGAGCAACTCGAACATCTTGTAGCTCAACTTGTAATCTATCTAATTCGCTTATAGATTCACTTAATGATTTTGAGAACTTATCGAAATAATCACTAGCGAACAATGTGGACGGTCGCTTACTAATTTCGTGATAGAGTTTACTATATTCAGCACTTGTGGGACTATCTTTTACTTCGTCAGTAGATGAACTATGTAGAAAGCTCACTGATGGATTATTTGCAAATGAACTATTGGTTGATGTTAGAGGCTGTTGATTCTCACATTTGGGTGGAGTTTTATTAATATTTTCGAAGAGAGGGGCTGCCGATCTATAATCGGGTGATTTAATTAGGGTATCAAATTTTCTGTAACAAGTATCCTCTGGTGACACAGCAAATCCGTTGGATTCACACACAGATTTAACTCGGTCGGGAGATTGCAATAATTCAAATTCTGAAGCTAGATTGGCATTTATGGCTTTGTCTCTTCTTAGATCTTCTGGGGTGTTACTTGCAATATCTCCGTTAGAGAAAGGATCATTTAAAGCTTTTTGCTCTTGACAACGGATATAGTCCTCAAAATTTTTGTGCCTCGGTTGATGTTGTCTTGTGAATTGATTAAGTAAATTTCCAGCTTCCGTCTCAATCTCGTAATTTGTATTATTAGAAGAGTTTATTGGGGGTTGATTGTTTCTGTTGGCGACGAAACTGGTGGAAGGTTGTTGTTTTTGGTCAGTCAACCTTTGAAGAGAACTACACAAATTATCATGTGTAACTACTCCCAATCTGGAATAAAGAAATACAAAAATGAAAAAATCAGAATATAATATACATACATAGACAATATAGTTATTTAATTGATAAGAACTCTTAATGTCAGGCAAACCTACATACATCTACCTAAAAAATAAAAGTTTATGTGAATTATATAAAGTTAATTTAGTTGTATAATATTGTGTACTAATCACTATGGTACCAATTAATATTTACCTTTCAAACTATAAATATATGTTATATTATATAGTGTATTTTAATTTTTTTAAGTTTTTTTCGACAATTACAATATTTATTTTAAGAGACAATACAAGCGTAAACTAGTTGAAATGAACTCGATTAAAAATTACACGAAAATTAACATAAAACCCTTTAAAATGACGAAACAAGCAATTTCATTGATTTAATTAATATGGTTTCACTTTGTCTTAATTTTTTGTTAAATAATCCTACATTATATATTTTATATAATGTAGGATTACGCATCCAATTACTAATGCCTGCTTTGTTTTGCTGCAAACAGTATTGAAAAACATTGAAAGTGATCAATGAGATAATTACATAATAATTATCATACAAAGAAAAGGAAATTTTTCTTTATAATAAACGCTTGAAAATTAGGCGTACATTTTTATAAAATAAAAAAGGGTACAAATGTATTGAAATACGCGATGAGTAAACGCGCTTTCTGTATTGTGTCAGCAATATTTTTAGCTCAGGGGATAAGGCGCGTGACTACAAATACGGTGGCCATGGGTTCAAATCCCGCTCAAGTAAAAAAAAAAAATTAACATGTGTAACTAGTAATAGTTAAGATCACCGACAGACAATGAATTAACACGTTGTGGTATTTAAAAACCGCAAATTTGTTAAAACCTTCTAAAAGAAAGCACCCCGGGGCGTAAATAAATAAACATGATTATGGAAAACAACATTATATTATTCGTACGCCAAAAAAGTACTTTATTAATCTACTGATATACAAAGTAATATGACATAAAAGTTATAACTTTAATTTTTCCTATTGGAATATTCGCATTAATATGCACATTTTTATTTGATTATAGTAGGCCTGGCGCGAGACGATCGATATTTATTTTTTCCCGATTTTACAGTCACACTGAACCTTAAAATTGAAGGTTCTTATCATGATCTAAATCGATCGGGGTATTTTCATAGAAGTTTTATGATATCTTTAGTATCTGTTTATAGCAGCGGAAATGGAAAATTCTAGTAAGAGACACAAGTGGCGAAGAGCACAATAGTAAAAAGTAAAAGCTCCAAACAACGGTTGACAGATGTGCAGAAAGCAGAGATCGTTCAACCCGTCTCCGTTGAGTTCATTTCAGTCACGCAACATACATACACTATTTATTTATAAACTTATTTTAAATATACTACACTACGACCACCTGATTATATGTTACATCTTCATGGGAGGAAACGTGTATTAAATAAAACAATAATATATGAAAAAAAAGTGCGTCGTTCAAATTAATTACTTTTGGTACACACATCGTTTAATATATTTTCTATTTTAAAATTTAGCGACACAATGGTGTATGTAGATCCAGCTGGAACGAGCTTTGTTAGTCATCGATCAACAGATCGGCAAAGTGCCAATGGTACAAGTTGCTTCTAAAACACAACCACCAAAGTAATATTCCGCGATTGATGCCGCGCCCAAAATGGACACACTATCGAAGATCTCTTATATTTATGTTCCCCTTAAAATAATACTTATTTAAAACATTAAATAAATTAATGTGTCGTTGTGATTCATTGGGAAGGTCAATGCGGTGAAACGTATTTAAAATTATCTAATGTGCATAAGTATAAACCTGAGCCCATTCGAAAAATCAAACTAATCATTAAATATGTATTTTTTTAAATTAAACTTTTTATTAAAAAGAGCATTAAACGTATTTTTTGCGAAAGTCTTACAAGACGAATGTTGGCAGGCGTCGACTTTATGACACGTTAGAAATAACTTGACACAAACAAACACGAGGCTGGTTGCGTTCAAAACATTGCATTTTCCATGACAACATCAATTTTATTTTATTAAAAGTGATGTTAATTCAACCGAAACATTCAATATTCAGCAGCTCAAATTCAGTATTTAAAAATGATTTAGGTTAAAAATTGTCGTGAAGAAAAGTCATTACATTTCCCGAATTGACGAGTATTTGGACAGCTTTATATGGAATTAATTTATAAGAGAAAAACCTAACTACTATGGTATTTACGATTTTCTAATGTCATATTACAATGCACTTGGTGAATAAACTAAGAGCACCCATAGCATGTGCTTTGCCAACGGAACTTCTTGCCAGAGGGGACAATGTCGTGAAGGTCTCCCACTACCCCAGTTTCTTCAATATGTATATTTTAAAATAACCTCCTTTCTTTAAAAAAAAAATAGTAATACTAGACATGATCAGCAAAAGATTGACCTATATAAGGAAAATAAACCCGAATAACCCATACACGTATTACAGTAATATTTTGATCATATTAACGAAGGCATAATTTCTTTGGTTCAGTTATATTATTTTAACACACTCGAATTCAAAATGTGTAGACAATTTTGTTTGGCATTGAAATGTGTAAGCAAATCCAACAATATGTGCTGAGCAACTAGGAGCGATTAGTAAGTAATCGTGTTTAGATACGAAGCAATCTGTGTGTAATATCAGTTTCTTCATCAGGCAGCTGAGGAGATGACTCACCACCAGTCAGTTCTAAAATGAATGAGGAAGTCATCGGGCCATCCCAGAATGGCGGCCACACATCACACGACACGCATAGTCATTTAGAGATACGGGAGAAAAGAAAAGCAAGAGTATAGAACTAATTGGAGTAGAAGCACCGTATAGTAAACTAAAAGTGAAGATGACCGTACGGCAACTGAGATGAGAGACGTGGCGAGCTTTAGCCGCCTCGCATATCTGTTTGGCGCAGATCCAGGGCTTAGTTGACCAATGGTGGCTGGTGCTTGCTTTTTTAATACTATTTTCTTAGACGGGAACATAGAATCAGAGTCATCTGTTGATGATAATTCTTCATATGTCAACGGGAAAGTAAAGAACTCAACGGTTTATTCCTTTAATCATCACCGTAAAAATAGATGAATGGCAACAATAACGTCAATGTCTATGTGCAATCAACATTATTTAATTATCAGATGTGTCTGCTCACTAGTTTATTCATGTAGTGAAAAAATATTGCTAGATAACTGCTGCTGATTGTATTATCAATATTTTTGAAATGTTGACATGTATTTACAATCAATACCAGACCTATTCACTTCGTATCAATTATCAATATGAAATGGGAAAATTTTATGCACAGTAAATCACGTTCATATAATAAAACGTTCGTGATAAAACAAATTCATCAACAAACGTAAATAATGATGTCAAATTCTTATTTTGAGTTTGCATAAGTACGTACAAAAGAAGGAAATGTCATATATGGAATATATGATACGCGTAATAAATTTAATACAATACATATAAAAGAGGAAATATTAAAATAAGAACTTACCCTAAACTATGCATCTCTTCAACAGTAACAGGTTGTGTTTTAAAACGTTCTTTATCTCTTGGCTGCCTTTTTGGAATTGCACCCAGCGATCTTCTAGCAGTGGGAATATCATTTCCTATGAAATTTTCCATGCTGCGTATTCTTTGAGCAACAGAAGGAAAACTGGGAGCTGGAGAGGCTCTATTTTGTATTTCTTGTGCTTCGGTGTTGTTGTCTGGACTATTGTTAGATACGGCACAACTTTCATCGACCAGATATCGTCTAGTGTTGAGTATTTTGTTCAACTCATCACTCAAATTAGAAACTAATGACTTTGATCGATTTGCCGCTCTCGGTCGGAGTCCTCGTCGTCTCAAAACAGCGCTAGGGAAATGAGGTGATTGTAAGCGTTCTTCAGCTGCCTCTTCTCCACCAAAAAACTTTTTCAATTTAGAAGGGCTACGCAAGCGACCTGCTTCAAATCTAGACGGTCGCTGTGATTCGCCATCGTCCGGTATTCGAAGAATTGGTACGGGCACTTGCGGTCTATTTAGAATAAATTCTTCATTGGAAATATTCACTTGTCTATCTTCTTCATCGGAACAGAAAGACAAACGTGGTCTGGGAGATTGGCTGTGTTCCCTAGAATGACTACAACCCCTCTGTTTCAATATAGGTTTTACATTCGACTCGCCCTCCGATCCTTCTGAACTTCTATGCCGTAACATCGATGAACGTCTAGAACTACGATCCTCTTCACTAGATAAGTTACTGTCGTCTTGCGATGGTTTTTTTGTTGATTTTAAAATAGAAACAGCGCGAAGATAATGGTCGTCGTGTTCGCCATCCAAAGATTTTTTCTTAAGTATCGATTTCGGTGCTGAATTACTAGAATCTGAGTTAGAACGTGACTCTTTAACGAGAAAATCACTAACAGCTGGTGTCAATGGCGGGAACATACTCGTCATTGTTGCTTCACCCGAACCTGAACTTAAACTGTTGGATTTTCGTTTCAGTATACCTTGAGGCTCAGGAGATGCAGATGTGCTATCATCGTGGAGTATTTCGCTATCTCTGCTGGTTTTTCTTTTTAATATACCCTGTATTCCATCCGGCGACCGTCCTCGAATAATTTCTTCTAATGACGATCTTCGCTGAGGTTTAAGTATAGGCCGAGGCTCAGATGATCCATTATTTAAAGCCAATTCAGGACTACAAGACCTTCTCCTATGTACTTGGGATTCATCGAGACTTCGTCGTTTTTTCAAAATACCTTGGCCATGACGACGTGATGGACGAGGGTCTATAACACTTGGTGAAAAAGTCACGGGTGGTGTTGAAATTTGACTGTGATTCACTGAACTATGCTCTTCTTGTGATGATTTTCGTTTAAGTATCGACACGGGTGTGTGAGCTAAAGGTTCTGAAGATTTTAGAAAACCATCACTTGATTTATTTTCAACAGAGTTTCTTCTTTCAAAATCTAATAAATGTTGAGTAACAGAGTCGATATCACTAAGTACACGATCTATCTCTCTAGAAGTGGATGGCCTTTCATTTAATTCAAAACTATTATTAACTGCTTCAAATTCGCCTCTTTGATTAGCAGGGGATGTGTTAATGACCGAAGGCTCGTTGACCCAGTCGCTATTTTCGGTAGACCTTTTTGCTTTTAATTTATCTACCCTGGCTAGCGTTTCTTTGGTCAAAGCGGTCAGATCATCCATTCTAGTAGTAAGTCTGTGATTTCGGGGGCGTCTATTTTCTACTTTATTAGGAGTACAGCTATCTAAGGAAGACATGTTCACGATTTCTTTCGCTGGTGATATATTATCCCTGGGTCTCGTTTCCAACCCAGGAGCCATGTTTCCAGGTGTTTGACTATGACGTACACTATCACTTACACAACTAGAATTCAGTCTTCCTTTTGCGCGCTCTTGTTCAACGTCTCTGTGAGAATCAACACGCTTTTCTGTGGCAGTCTTTTCATTATCTATCTTAAGATTAATTTGCTTGGCACATGACTTAGTTGGACTATTTAGGCTGGCAGCCAGATCCTTCTTATACTCAATACCAGGAGTTATGTCATTACTGAGGGGACCAGTCCCATTGGTAGGTTTCGTTAATTCTATGGTTCTTCTTCTCTGTTTTGATTTGGGTGCGCCGGAAGATTGTAATGGCGATTGAGATGAAGATCTCGGTGTCAACAATGAACGCGGTGAAACTTGTCTCGCCAAAGTTGCAGCTGTAGGTTTTGTGAGGTTGTAGGATGGTGGGGAAGATTTGTCGCCGGCACTTCTGGTCACGCTGGTGGACGATTTATCTGAAGCCCGTCGACCAACACCATTCTCTGAAACAACATCAATAATATTATATTAATTATAGTAGGCGATAAAACGTTTTATTATTAATTAAATACGCGAGTCTGGTTATAGAATAATTATCTTGGGCTTGTACCTTTGAAAGTGTGTTGTTAAATAAATACCGGCCGCGTTGTTTCAATGTATTAGTACCAATTTGGTCTCTGTGTTAACACACCCATTTGTATAGAGTGCATTAACACACTCACAAAAGTACAGCCCTAAGACAATTATACTATAAACGTAATTATAATTATAGTGAAAAAATATGATTTTGTCAAAAGTGAATTGGCTGTGTCATTTAGCAATTATCACCAACGGAACAGGATGCGTTTCCGTTTCGATATATTGCGTGTGTTCATAAGCATACTTTTAGCTTACATACATAGCACATAGTAGTATTAGAGGTGGCACGATGAACCCAAACAATATGTCGTATTGCACATAACATAATAATTCCAAGTGAGCAATGACAAACAGCGGTATAGATTAACATACATATGGAAAACAAACAGAGAGAGAGAGAGAGAGGGAAAGGAGTGGTCCATAAATATGAGTGTCAATTAAACATATCCGCGATATTCACAGTAATAAATCATATCAAAGAAGGTCCAAGTCCATCGCGGTCACTGGCATACTACTTTCAAATGCGTACAAAAATGTATGAAGACTCGTAGTAAATAAATATACAATTTTGATAATAGAGGCAAAGATAAACTTATCTCAAGAGAATTGTTCATCAGAATTAATTGACATGTATATAAAAATAGTCTCTATTTATTATATTTAGTTAAAATACTAGTATTAATATAATATTTACGTGAGTTTTATCATTAATCAAATTCGGATATATTATACATAAAAAAAAACAAAACATTTTATGATTTTAAATCAGTTTCGTAGTAAAATCACCACAACGCGGTTTGAATATCAGATTGTCGATTGCGATTGACAAGAATCAACAATAGAATTAATATACGATATCCTGATAAATTAACAATACACGTTAATATTGAAAGAAATAAAAGGAACTATATATAATTCATTTAAAAAACTAAACAAAAAAATTTAAATACATTATTAACGAAAAGATGTAATACTAAGAGAACTACATAATATGTAAAAGCTCGAGCAAATCAAGACATTTAAAATAATTTTTAGGTATAAAATTGATTAACTTCGTTCGTGGTTTTAATTTGATATCCAATTATGTATGTGATACGAAGTATTGAGAATTATGTGTTTGGAGCAAAAACCGCAAACTATATACTCGTCCTAATATACTATATGGGTTTATTTTAAATACAAAAATTAGATATAAAGAAGAGAGAGATCAGTTGGACAAATATTCAGTATTTCGACATGTCTGATTTGAATATTGTGTGAAATAATAGCGAACCTGCACCCAGCGCAACAGTGTCAACTGCAGGCGACGACTGTAGTGATTGACTGACTAGGACAGAATAGCACAAGTCTCATGGAACCCTTTACTATAATCATTATCAATGCCAATGCAGTTATCATCAACTATTTCAACTTAAAATTTCAACAATAAAATATAATATGTCTGGAGTCTAGACAAACATATTGATAAATAAATTTTCTTGCAGTAATATATTTGACAATTTTGTAAAAACACTTCGAACGAGCAGTGGCATTGGTGCCATAAGCAAGTATGTAATTAATTGCTTAGTAAAATTTGCGAGTTTAAGTGTGGTTCTTATTGAAACACTTGAATATTTTGAAATACGCTGTACAATATATTCGAGATAACAATGGAGGTTTATTGAATTCTGATAAGAGTATAGAAAAAAAATCAACATGTGGTTTGTTTCAATGAATATTTTTATGGGACATACAAAACTAGAACATTTTTAGAAGAAAAAGGGTTTTATTTATTTGAGTAGATCTTTTGGTGATAAAATTCGTAACACGAATCCATAGTGATAGCATCTGGTTTTGCAAAACTGTAGAGTGTTGCACGCAAACTTTAATTTAATGATAGTAGTAGTGTTTAATAATTTGAAGTGGGTGTAAATATTAACCCGTTTAATTAATAATGCATTTGAAAGTGTTTTGGATTGTTAGAATAAAACACAAAATATTTAATTGTCGATTATCAATGACCGTATAATATGTATCATATTGCTAAATATCAATAGCCTTGGTGAGTTGTGGTTGAGGAAGGGTAAGCGTCATCGTATCTATGCTAGGTGTTAATTTAACTAATGAGTAATGACCCTATAAAAATATATCTCTTCACCTATCAGCCCTTTAAATATAATATCGAAGAGGTCATTAATTTTCATAATAGTGAAGCAAAACATCAAAGGGACGGATGCTGTATTTTTTATGAATATATTATTAAGCTTTTACAATTTATCTTTTTTTGGAATAGAATATAATGCTACTACAAAATAATAACTATTTAATTATAAACACATTCGTGGATCTTAATATCTCAGTAATACATAATATGAGAACGCCTTTGTCTCAACTTGATTCCGAGATTCCATGTCATGCGACTGGAATGCGACGACTTCAAGATAGGTACTTCAATATTTTGATTTTATTACAAATTCTACATTCCATGACCTGATTATCCTTAGGTCTTGGAAGTTTTGAAAGTTTCACGGCGGTGCATAATTTTTATTGAATAGGTTAATAGTAGATAATATTTTTTTTAAATAATTAATATAAGAAATAATACAGTATCGTTTGACCTACCGTACTCCATTGATGTGTATTCGTAAAACAAAGAAATGATAACATTCACTATAGCGAGAAGCGCATATGCTTATATTTTAGCGAAATAACTTGTTGCAGAGTCACGTATTCAAGACCAGAGAAACAACTTGATAAGGCCAGCTCTATAGAGCAACTGACAGGACTTGAGGGTGTGCGCCAGGAGGGAGAAATTTCCCACCCCCATGAGGACGGACCCTCCACCCTCGACACAAATTTTGATACCAGGCACGTGGGTAAGCGTAAAAACCAACTATCTAATGGTCACAAATTCGAAAGAGAAAAAAGTCTTCCAGTACATATTTATACTAGATAAACAAAACTTTACGATCTTTCACTATTGAATATTCTCAGAAGCTGATACAACTAATCAAACGATATAAATGTGGAAATCGGTTACCTAATAAAATAATATTTTGGAGGAAAGGAGGTACACGATTTATATTTATTGTGAGATAGTAGGGATCGTTGGGTAGCTAGTTAATATGAATAATTATGTAATGGGATCTTCATATAATCAGACAACTACACTCATAATTTCTGACGAATGTTTTATCATCTCCAATTCTATATTAGAAAAAAAGCATTATTCATTTCGATACAAAAGTGATTTGATTAAAGTTGGTGGGTATGACGAGTACGGTGGTTATAAAATAGTTTGTTGATCTGAAGAGTCGGTGTGGCTAGGGTGTAGTCTGCTCCACCCATCCACGGAGCTCATCGCCCATACTCCCACAAATACCACCATCCCCATTTCCACTCGACCTGTCCGAACGGGAACTTCTAGTGAATTACTTAGCTAATATTCTAGTGCTTTTACTGGTGATGCAGTTATATGTAAAAGCATTCCAACAGTGAGATGAACACGTGTTCTTGACAGGTATAAACAGTTATTTTACGATACAAACCGTAAAATGAAAGAATATTTACGTTTCTGTTTTGATATAATCGATTTTTTTAAATATGACCTTCTCTGTTAAGTACATCAAATATTTAAACAACGAAATACATTCACGTACACCGTTTGACCGATTTGACCTTATAGTCCAGTCTTAAAATTTTGATGGGATTTAACTTCGGGAATATGCTGGTTTTAGCTTTTGATGTGCGCTAGTGGGAATGACTGTTTTACTGAATGAATAAACGAGTTGGGCTATTTGGGGGTGGAAGAAGAAAAGGTCGATCCTCCTCTTCATTTCATGGTATAAAATAAAGCGTAGACTACTATACAATTCTGCTTACATTCATTTTATATGTATATATTTTAATTAATAGTCTTTAATTATATGTAGTCCTATAAGACAATCTAAACTTAATTACAAAATGAAGTATGATATAATAAATAAACGAATAGTAGTATTGTGATTTTAAACTTAATAATCAATAACTTGGAAATTAAACCCTTCAAAAATAATAATTAAATGTCTCATTTTTACAGTTCAATAATAAAATTGAGCTTTATTATTTTAAATTTAAAGAATGATGAGACATTTGATTTTACAACCGGTATACATTGGATAAACAAACATTACCATATTTATATAATTTTGCCTATAAATCAATATGACGATAAACACTTTTGGAAATACATACATATTATGTCTACAAATTATGATGAATGCTCGGTCGATCAGGTCACCCAAATAATTGAGTGAACCTATATATAAGATAAACTAAATAATTTATCTATATTTTTTTTCATTTCTCAAATAAAATTTGAAATTCTACAAAAAAAAACTGTCTACTCTCTTGAAAAACGAATTTATCTATTATGAATCCCAAATAAATACTTTGTATAAAAAGGTTGTCAAAAATTTTAGCGACATTCGATTGGTTCCAAAGAAGCTTATTTCATCATCATTTCAATAGGTTCGCAAAAAAAAATCAATAAAACTTTTTACAACAAGTCGTGTATTGGATGGATGAGTACATTTTGAGGATTACAAAATGTACGTTCAAAAGGAGGCTAAATTACTGTTTGACATTTGAATCGTATGAAATAGCTTTTCAAATACATACATATTTGTAAAACCTATTCAATAAAATTACCGTTGGAGTTAATTTACACAAATCGAACGGATATTAAAGGTTTTCTACAGTTACAACTATCGAAATGAAAATGGAATATTTATGTATATTTTGAGTAATACTAAATAAAAAAAATTTCAAATCCGTGCAAAAGTATAAAGCTTTATTAGCGAGCTTTTTTTATCTAATCATGTCATCAATTGCGATTTTCCAATTACATAGCTGGTTGACGAACTATCGTACTATATTTTTGAACATGGTTGTATAAGACAATCATCATCTTAACCGGTTGTTAAATAAATTTCATAGCAGTGTTGTGATGATCAGGTGATGAGTCAGTTAATATGGAGGATGCAGTGCAGTGTCGTGCAGTAAAAATATCCTGGATGAGAGCCAACGCCTGAACGTGGCGGGCATCGTACAAGACTCACTATCCATCCAGCTATCTTTATAAGTCTACAATAATTAACAACAAAAAACCGCCAGGATATATAGGAATCCTTAAATTATTTAATTAATCATTTGCACTTTATTTTAAATGATCCCCAATATCGATAAAAACACTACCAAAAAGTTTTAATCAGGTACTAATTATTATTAAAAATTAATATGAACTGCATATGAATATGAACATTTTAAATTTAAATAATAAAAAGTTGTCTTAAACACAAGCTTTATTTATTTGTAAAGAGATGAAATAATAAACATATTGTTTAATTTTAAGACAAATGAAAAATGCATTTAACAAGACGGCGAAAACAAATGTTTTTGTATTATTTATTTTGGACGTTTATATCAAAATAACGATAAGACAAATTCATATGTGAATTTTTTGTGTGTTTAGTCTTATAATATTAAGAGCTAATCACGCAATAATTGAACATTGTCCCAAAATATAAAATAGGTGCAAGAAAGTGTTTTTTTTTTATAATTGTTATCTGATGATTATGATGTACGAGTTTGATTATATGAATGGTGTAATTACCATACCCTGAAGCGGAGTGCAGCTGCGGCTGCATCGCCTTCAGGCAATAGCACATGTTCCAAAGCATGTCCAAGAAGAAGCAAACGACAAGAATAGGGCTCTAAAAGTATAGAGGATAGCACAGATGAGCTGGCTGGTGGTCCAACACCGACTGGCGATGTCTCTGAACACTGCACCACACACACATCACGCTATTTTCATTGTAACAAACGATGCATTTTTGTCAGACCACTCCCGCTAACAGGATAAAAAACTCTACAGTGTCTTTAATCCTACGAAAAACTTCTATTTGGCAACAGCAATATTTTTTGGTAAAATATAACCAAAACATGAACTATTACACGATCTAACATAAAACCACATCAGTGTTTATTAATTCAATAATAAGAGATACTTGAATCAAACAAATAAAGCAAATAAATTTAAAAATCACGTAGTAGTGTAACAGAAAACTCCCGGTATCGATTCACGGCGTCGACAAAAACTGTCACTGTCCGTCGGTGTCCACTGGAGTCACTTGCTGTGTGGTGGCCTGGGAAACCATACTATATTCTCCCGTAAAGGCCATAGTGGCCTGGCTAACTTTTTATAAAGGGACTCCCGTCAATAGGGAAGGCGTCACTGTATTTATTTATAAGAATATCAATGAAAAATAACACAAAACAGCAAATTAAAAAATGTATATATGTATGTAATTTACAAACATATAAGAAAAACAACAATAAAAAGCAATGCATTAAATGAAAAGTAATAAAAACGCATCAAGAAGTTATACGGCAATAAAGAATAAATGACGTTTGTAAAGAAAAATATTAAGTATTGTAGAAAGCATGAAATCAGCCACATAATAGATTTTTTTTTAAATACGAAAAAGCATGAAAAATTCAAATCCGCGACCTTTATGTCAACGGCTTGATACTTTTAAAAATATCTGCTCTTTATGAACAATGGATGAAAATGTAGAAATGAGTTATAAAAATGCATATTTTGCTACAAACGCGTATGATATAAATATAGTTTATTGTTATATTTTTTTTGGTAATAAAACTAGAGTAAGGTGGAATTCTTACTGACACCACCTGCCATATGGGAGATGCGGGTTTGTACCTTTTTTACACGTGAACACACCCATTCTCATATAATTAGCCGAGTTGCATCTCCACACAATTACTGTTTGGATGGGACTAACGATTTGTTTTGTTGTTGATTGCTCATAATGATTGTCGACTTGAGTGAAAAAAGAGGCTTCGTAATAAAAGGCAATATTATAATCGTTAATATTATATTAGATAAATAATTTAATTCGTAAAATATGCCTGCACCCCTATGCATGCTAACTGTTCTCGGTGTCTGTTTACTTGTTAATTATAGAAGAAATATATGAAGCGACAAAGAGAATAGTGTTTCAGGTGTTGTGAAAAGAGTGATAATTTGTGAAGAGTGATGAAAAACATAAACGAGGTGACAAAACATAAAACAGGAACACGGAAGCAATACAGCCGGCTAACAATACAAACGCTTCAAAACTAAATTAATTATGTAAAAGTGCGCCAATTAACCGATTAAGATTCCCACCAATTATTATAAAATTGTATAGTATAATTGTGGAGCATATTGTACAAAGTTGCATTGATTTGATGGTTCAATTCAAAACATGTTTTAAAAAATCAAATCATAATATCATATGATAAATAGACACATCCTTCAAGTTAAAATTCTTCGGATGGACAGTGAAAAATGTGATGTGTACACTTTGTAAGTGAAGACTATTAGGTAAAGGAATTCCATAGGATCGTGTTTAAGCCGTTTATATGTGACCAATCTGGACCGTGATCTCAGGTGGACCGACTTCATACAAATATATAACATCCGTATCAAAATGAAAAATACTCTTCAAGTCAATAAGTACTACTGGATATTTTAATCCATATAAGACGTGTATACAAACTTTTGACTATGTTGATTAAATTTGTTCAGTGATACTTATAATGGTTATCTCAAAAATAATATTTTTTAATCTGCCTCTTCTATTGAAGGAGCGATATAATAGTGTTCGGAGAAAAAATCTATACATTTTATTCACGATTAATGATATGTTTTGTGGTGGTTAATGATACCTGGGTGAACTCTTTTCCACAAATTCTACAACCTATCAAACTTGTTCAGGAGCGACCTTATATAGTAACATATAAATTATTGCTTCCTACAACATTTTTTTTATAATATTATTACTTATTTTTATATAGGTATGAACTTTTCAATTTTGTTTACCTTTTTTATTACTATTGTTTTGTCTATAAAAAAAGCTCTTCTGAGCGTTTATATGAAAATAAATAAATGTTTAATAAAGTAAATTCAGCGTAAAAAACAAACACTTGATCCATTAATAATAACAATTGAAGTAATAACGAATCTCACATACCTCTTTTAGAGAAAATGCTGCAGAACCAATACAGTAGATAGAAAAATGACACAAACGAGAGGAATAATTGACAGCTAGACAGTATCATGATGGCAATTCATAACAATCCACTATATCACATATTAATTTTGACAGACACAAGTGCAGTAGTATTTATTTATAACCACAATAAGAGTCTGGATGGGACCTATTCGAAATCCGGTTTACCGACAAAAAGACCCATGCAAATGCAACGCAGTGACGTCAAGCTGTTAGAATTCGCCGAGACAAGAATGTATGTAAATCGAATAAAACAGTATCATTATCCAATAACACCAATAATATATAGAATATAAAAGTTAGTAAATTGTTCCATATTAAATTTATTAAACGTCTAATCCTCAAACGTATGAAGCAACGACTGCGAGAATCGCAGCTGTAAACTGGTAAGTTAAACACATCACATTTTACAAACTAGTAGCAAATATACCATGTATAACAAGTGCTAAGAAGTATTTTTCCAGAAATTAAACTTGGAATTTTATATTTTAATAGTCTATATGTAATACACACATTATCTCTTTCAGTTTGGTCAATAATGGATTATACACATTTTATTTCAGAAATATCTCAAACTTACTAGTCATATTACAATAGATGGTTCATTGAAATATGGTTTTCTAAAACTAAATGACAATTATAGGAACCTAAATGTGGTTTTGAACCTCTGAAAGGGACACTTGGCATGTAAAACCAGAACACGGGTGATTAACAACACAGTTATTTCCATTGCCAATGCTTCATTAAGTAACACACAGTGTATCTAGTTTACTTTGCTGTAACTAATAATAGTTAAATTACTTTATATTACAAACATAACAACCACTCAAAAAGATGTGGATTAATCCAGAGTTTAAAAAATATCATCATAGATATTTGCATATTTAATAAAGCAATATGCGTTGACAGGAAAACTATTAATAGTGGATTGTATAAAAGGGAGTTAGTTACCGAAGAATATTTTATCGTAGGCGCTATTTTCAGTCGTAGGTGGTAAACCAGTTAGTGGTTTGTGGGAGGACTACAAACTGTACTAAGAATCTTATAAAAGCTTAATATACTATTTTAATAATATTACGTCTACAAAGAGAACAATATGTATATTTACCAGCATAATAGCTCAGGGGATAAGACGCGTGGCTACAAATATTGTGGTCATGGGTTCAAATCCCGCTCAAGTAAAAAAAAAAATTATTTGATCGGTTATTACGACTGGGAGATCGGGAATAAAATTAATAAAATCCCGATCGATCCTCTTGATCCAGGTTTACTCTGATTTCCTGGACTGTAAGGTAAATACTTTATATACGATTATTAAGTCGTGCAGAGCTGCTCTCTCAGTGTAGTAAGATCACCGACACGTTGTTTTTTATTAGAAAAAACCCTCTCACAAAAGCTCCTTGGGACGTAAAATAAATAAATATTATGAGAAAATGATAAAAACAAACCGGATTAAACATGGTAAAAATAAATAAAATGAATAATTCTAATATACAAGAATATACATAATACTTATACGTAAAATAATAATGTTTTTTTTATTATTTTACGTATAAGTACGATTGCATATTATATTTGTTTTGAATGAATATTTATTTTATATATCTATTTAGACGCGCGTGAGAGCTTTTATGAAAAAATAAAAATGACAATTGTATCGATAACACGATGATATACATATATATATATATATATATATATATATATATATATATATATTAAGTAGAGATCCCTAATAATAATTTGATTAAATAGAGTCACGTCGAATGCCTCAGACAATTTTAGAAAATCTGTAAAAGATGTAGGCCAAAAAGAGGGTGGAACCAGACGGTCGATAAAAATGGCAGTGGAATTGGCGTCGTCTCGCGAGAGAAATCCTACGAGGCTTCTGAAGGCGTCGCGACGGCGCGGCGAGACCTGTAGAGCCAAGTTAGGAAGTCATACAAATGGATTTTTTATACCCCATGATAAATAAGAGAGTTTCACGTTTTCCGGTTTACTACATTCCACTCTCTCTCGGCAGAGCCTTGGGGAATAACTTTGCAAATAGGAAAATGAGGTCGTATGCATTTTCAATTCGAGTGATTTGAGAATGTAAATGGAACAGGGTAAGCAGGTGTCTTAGTACTGAAATAGACGGAGATTGTAAGCTGAAGCAACAGTTAGTTAAGCCTCGGATGGAAGAAGAGCTGTCTCTATTATTCAATGTGGAAAGTCCTTCATACCAGGTGCACTATACAGGATGCATTCGCGTAAAATCAACTAACTTAATTTATTATACACAAAGGGTCGCGTGGACCACCCCACAAGGTCGCTTACTGATCAATATTAATAATAAAAGAAGCATCAGCATTCCTACACTAATTGAATTTATTTTTTTATTAATTAATTTGAAGAGCCGCCTTGTGGCCCAGTGGTTAGTGTAATGGATTCGTGAGTGAAGACTCCCGGGTTCGATTCACGGCACCGGAGTCACTTGGTAGATCTAGCTTAGCAAACTAGATCTTAAGTACTCATTGCTGTGTGGTGGCCTGGGAAACCATCTCTACTATATTCTCCCGTAAAGGCCAAGTTGGCCTGGCCAACCCCTTATAAAGGGACTCCCGCCAATAGGGAAGGCGTCAAGGTATTATTATTATTATTATTGAATTTATAAATCACATTAAAATTATGATAAATTATCGAGTCTTGTCAATATAGGTCCCTACAAATACAATATTTATAAAAAAAATGTGCATTGCATTCAAAAGTGAAAAGTAGAAGCGGTCCGAGTTTGAATTTTTAAGATCGTTTAGTAATTTTCCAGGATCTGGGGCAACACATAAAGGCTTTTACGAGAAACGACGGGAGTTTTCCAGACGACATTCGGCACGATTCATATTCACCAGCAACATTAAAAACACAACTATGTGTATAATTGAAAATTATAAAATATTATTGGTATCTATTCGCTTTTTTGCTATACCAAAAATAAAAACCTTTTAATGATTTTATTTTTTAAACGTAACATTTAAATATTATAGTAATAGTGTGAAGAGGTCCTTCGGAGACGTCCTTGTCGCGACGTAGACTAGTTGCTACGACTGGGTCATGGCCGCCGTTACTACGAAGTTATATCACATAAATAACATACATTCATTTCGAGGTCGATCTTTTTTACCAAATAAATTCTTATCATTAATTACCTGTTTGTTCTGACGATGATGTTCGTCCTGTAGAAGCCTTTGTCGATGAATTTTTACCTCGGGAACTTCTCGCATTGTTGATAGTCGACTGCTCCTTCTGAAACAAACAAAAAATATTTAAAAAAAAAACATCTACACAATAACGACAATAGGAAAATCGATACACGTGCGTTTATTTTGAGTACATTGCATACACGTCAGCAGAATAACAAGATACTAAAATCCAATTAGAGTAGCTTGCACGAGATAATCCCCAAGGATGTGTTCTAGGTGCATCATATTGTTTAAATATTGATTTTACGTATACTGGGAATTTATAATAATTGCTATGCATCTTATATCCAATGTAAAACATTCAAGGTATGTGTTATGCTCAGCACGTATGAGTGACGAAGCGGGTTAGAAAAACAAAAAAGGTATAATAAATTAATGAATGGTAGTGAAGATATGATATAATTGTGAGATAGTCACGCGATTACATTATATCACGCATCTATATCATCATCATCTCAAAATTAAATTGAATGAATTAAAGTATATTGCTCTTTGATGCGTAGACAAACTCATAATTACCACAATTAATGTCAATAAAAACACACGGCTCATAAGAAAATTCCTCTAAAATCAATTAATACCTATAATTAGAAGTCAATTATTTGTTGAGAATACTATATTAATCGACAAGTGTGTACAATTTAAATTTTAATAAATATTCTTCAAATTAGTTAAGCGAGGTATACATACAGTTTCATCATAATTAGGTTTTTGGAACTAACATACATATTTTAAAAGGATGTTTGAACTTAATTAAATAGACTTTTAATCTAGTCATACTACAAAGCGTTGTTACTTAAATATGTGAGTATTAAGAACGCCATCGGGTCACAGAGGATCAAAATTCTAAAGCGATCTCATCAAAACAGAGATTTTACATGGTTGGAGTTTACTTAGTAGGTGAGCTCGAGAACTTCAATTAAGTTTTCGTAATACATATTATATTCTGGAATGTATTACATAAAGGTTGGGCCGTAATATTCACGTTGTCATCTGATAAATAACAATTTATATGGAATTTATATAACAGTGTAGATTATTATATTTCAAATCACCCAAATAGTACGCAATTAGGAAGAGAATTGTACATTTAATAAATATTTTTGTAGCTAAACGTAGCTATGTTGGAGTAGAAAAAAGTATCCTTGACAATGTAGATGAGCTCTGTGGGCAAACATAATGGTGTATTGTAAAACAGTTACGTCAAACAATGAGTAAATATTGCATTTCCTGATGGGCGATTGACCCATAACAATGCCCTATGTCATTTTATTGAAATAAAGCCTATTCATATTTTACTATGTGATACCAGCTCATTTTAAAAATACAATAATATAAAATAAGTATATACATACATATTACTCGTGAATAATAAAAGTTAGTTTTTACACTAAGCAACATGATACATGATATAAAGACTTAAGTAATCACCAAAATATATTAATACTTGATAATGTCTATTATGAATTGTTTATAAGTCGAAGAATTTTACAAATAGGAAACCGTTTGTGTGTATGTTTTATCTTAAAATAAAAATATGAATTTTAAAATAATTTTATATTTCCCACCCATCATAATCCGTTTTGTGGTGTCATATAAAATGTATAATTGTATAGCTACACATTATCTATTGAATTGGGCTTTTCATAAATTTTCACCAAAACTTCTATGATAAGATGTTTAGTGAAATATATTTACTTCTGTAATATAAATAAATGAATACATAAAAAATGATATACCTATGAGGCGACTATGGGTATTTATAAAAGTAAGAATTTTTGGAAATGCTTTTACTTAATATGTTTACTTTGTAATAATTTACCGGATTGTATTCCTTGAAATATATCCTCATGTTCTTTATACACAACACAACCGACAACTGTGGCCAAACACGATATACTGCGACCGGTATTGTTGACATTTGAGGTCAGCAGGCTAAAATCCTTCCATATATGACGGGATGGGCGGATATTATCCTCAAATGGAAATTGGTAGACAGACAAGAACTAGCAGGCAATTGGACGACCTTGCTAGTTGATATTCGACCTACGAACACCTTACAGATCCTCGAACCCGGAACGAAAATAATTGAAGACGATAGCTGTCAACCTACTGTCGTGCTTCCTGTACTATCCCCTTTGACTAATATTAAGTGACACCAGGAAACAACCTCATTTATCAAATTTCATAACAAGAAAATAGCAATTACGAATATGATTTTCGAATATCGAACCATTGAATAAAATAAGAGTATTTTTCAATAAGGGAAATAAATTCATTTATAGAACTAGTAATTACAAGTAGATTGAATTTATACATAAATATATTGTTCACGGTGGCGTGTTAAGTACATAATAAATATGAAAGAGCCATGTTAACAAAACGCCAAAAGTATTTCGTTTAATGGCGTAAGTGGAAACGTTTGCGGTTTCTTATCTTCTTAATGCATGCATATGTTTATGTATTTCTAGTTAAAATATCGCGTGCAAAAACCACACACAACTAGTCTCATCAAGTATCGAAGAATTTGTAAAGTGTTGCTTAAAAACTAAGAGTTGCGATGTTGACATTATTGCAATTTCAAAAAAGCTCATTTGTGATTTTTTCGCAATTATAATAACAACAATGTTGCAGGATTTTGTCTACTTAAAAGCATCACGATTTATATTACATCGTATTAAAATGAAAAGTGTGACAAAAATCAAATAAACATATTTTAATTGGTAAGTAGATGATTAGATAACGTATAATAAAATATTTATTTTTGACAAAACGTGGGTACTGTGTATAGTGTTTTAAAGAAATTATTTTTGCAAATTGCAAACTTCATGTATCAATAATTAAAGTGTAACTTTCATACATAAAAAGTTTACTGTAGTATTTATAAAGACACATAAAAACCTTACGTTATGATGTCCGGAATGACAATATGCAAAATAGTGCAGAAAAATTACAATAAATATAGCGAGTGGGCGTACCGTTAATTTCACAATCGAAAACAACACTGTCAATTATTAAGTATTCCATATAATATTTCCATATTAACATGATATATATACATAGTATAGAATTATATAATAATACATATTTAATAACGAATTTCATTATTTGTTCAGTGACTGTTAAATAAGGGAATGTAATGTTTTCTATGTCAGAATGAAATCGGTTGTGTAGCTGTAGATATATTTGTTTGTTATAAAACACCTCGATCATATAATCTTACACTATGTAGGTACAATGGGTCATTTTCTGATAAAGGAAAAAACGAACAGGTGCTAACCACCACTGTTATTACTACAGCCATCTATATCACAATATAATTACCAGCCATGTTGGCAAATTGACAATTGTTCCTACACTATGATTTTAAGGCCATGTTTTATCTAACTATCTAACACAATAAGAAAAACACACAGGCTTTAAAAGGATTCCTAAACTTTATAAATAATAAAGTATATTTTATTGTAAATAAAAAAATAATCTCTGAAGAAATTTGTGATTGATATCGGCAACGAAAATCTTTTGGAAAAAAATGTTAATTCTATGAACGGACGCTTTTTGATGAAAAGTTTATGCTTTATTTGACTATGATAATCATTGGATTGTAACAATTGATTAGAATATGAATATGTGGATAGCGATATCATAAAAGTAAATTGATCTATTTACATATCAATAGTGTGACCATAATAGAGGTGTTTGGTTTCAACGATACGAAATGGCATAAGGATCGATTCCTTGATCTGTTGACCCAGAAAATACTAACAACTCATATTTTTATAAACGCATTTTTCCCGATGATTTTGAAGTAGTTTTTTGCCGAGATTGAACTTATAAGTCATTTATACATATAGGTGTATTATTGATCCAAATATTAATCAGTATTTCATATTTTTTCGTAACTGTTATCAAAGGAAAATATTTTCTAATAATACTTTGAAATTTATTCGAAGGTGTTAAATAAAAAATAATGCAGCTTTACATAGACATTTGTTGCACAAGATAATATGTATATTTTTAAATATGTATTTATGGTGATCGACCTCGACATCGCTCCTGTGTCACGGCTGTTTATCACCATCGGGAAATATTTGATTTCCATATTTACGATTATATTTCTAGAACATCACAAAAATGTGTTCACAATTCAAAATAAAATTACAAGGTCAGTTTTTTAACGATAAAATCAAAAGAAAATATTTCAATAGATAATCTACAATTCAAGGAATTAATGTTAAAATACGAAGGTTTCGTGTAAGCAAAATGAGAAAAAACTTTCGAAAAGAACACGACACGGTTAAGTGACAAAGTGTACTCGATTCAGTAGCAGATTTCCTTGAATCGTACCATTACCATGTATGGTCCATTTTGAAGAGCTAGCCATTTGCAGACGACAAGGAAGAAATCTTACACCTTCCTGTTTATTTTTTATCTCACACAATATGCCTGTACATTATTAATATGGAATATGTTTTCAAGTAATTATGAAAGTTAATAATTACATTCTTGAAGAATTGACTTACCATTTTTACGGACCTCCGCTTCGTTGCCGACGCCTCTTTAACTCTATCACTTAAGTCCTCACATATGGAAATCACAGCTCTAATATCACTAACCACATTGCCATTCATCGACACACCACTATTTTCTTTTTCACTACTATCACTAACCGACGATGGCAAACACAATTCAGATTTGGGCGTGGGAGATATTTTCGAGGGAGTGGTATCCTGGGTAGTGGCAGCCGCCCTCAACCTGGAAGCCCTCGTAGTTCTGACTCTGGCAATGGGCTGAGTTGTTCCTGGGGAGGTAGTTTTACGACTAGCACCCTCCTCTGCTTTAGGACTAATCCTATCCTCGACGTTCGTTATCATCTTGCTTCGAGTACTTCTCAATCTATAATAAGATATATTATTACTAAAAATGTGTTAGCACTAATTTATATAATATAGATATGACAATAATTAACCTGGAAGACACGGGAGCATTAGTGTCGGCCGATTGTGCAGCCAATTGACGACGTCGTTCCTCCTTGTATTTGTTGATCCTTTCGACCCTGCTGGCATCATCGGGGGTTCCCGCCATTGCTGCTTCTTCTCTATCATCTACTGAGTTTTTCGTCAATCTTCTTCTGGTAGGTCTTTTGGGGAATTGGACAGTGTTGATATCCTGTCCTGTGACTGCCTTCGTCAGGTCCTCAAAGTCGTCGTATGATTCCACGACATCGTCGTTATGATCGCATCGAGGTCTAGTTTTCCCACGATCAGAAAACTCTACGATCTCTCCGAAGCTCCTGGCTATGGGTTTAATATCCTCAAAGAACGGCTTTTCATTCAAGTACGACTTGCGAAGAATAATTTTCTGTGCAGAAACGAAATCTTTCTTGCGACGAGGAGGCTTAACGGGATGAAAAGTAGATACAGACTGCTCCTCTCTGCCCTGCGCATTTACTAGAACAAGTGCGTTTTCTGAAATAAAAACATATAATTAATATCTAAATGTATTAAAATATCATGGTTAATAATCTTTGTTATAAAATATATTAGAAGGAAACAAAGTTTAAATTATTCCATAAGACGTTCTTGACCTTTGTGTCTCAAGAACTGATTACGTGAGTGATTGACCTTTAACTTTAACTAAAATCCGACCATGATATTATACACGAGCATTGGGAATTAAAGTGAAAAGAAAATTGTTATTTATCATATCGCAATACACATTACCTTAGCGGTTTAACTACGGTCACAGTATTATTGCCGTGAACATAAGACTCTTCACGCGTCAAGGCACTGTATAACGATACCACAAGTTTCCATTCCACACATTCTTGATATAACAAAGGAAAAATAAATTACATTTCAGATGATGAATTTGGTGATACTTTTCTCAAAGCAACAAAAAGATAATTGTCATAAAAAATCTATTTTAAGCAAATTAAACGTATTTCATATTTAATCGAGAGTCTTTACAACGAAAATAAGTAAAGCTGGCTTATACCGTTCGCCGCGACTTATTATGCATGGGCAAATAGCTTTGATAATAGAAACAACAACCTTCAGTTACATTATAATGTAAATCGTAATTCTTCATCAAGATAATATTCTATTTACATGTATATTGATTATTTCAAATATCAAGAATTATATTTGCCAAGAATTGCAAAATTATAAGATTGTCTTTCTAGAAAAGCTGTGAAATCAAATTTTCTATTCATCATTAAACTTTATCTTAGTTTGCAATTAGCTTATACAGCAAGTTTAAGCTAATCTATATTTAAATCTAATGTACCTACTACTATATAGTTTAAATTTGCTAATGTAACAGCGTTGCCGATATTCATTTATCATTAGAAAAACGTAAGAGAAATCACACAGTAAGTGCATGTCTTTGCGATCATTACAAAACTATTAGAGCAAGAAACTGTAATGATTAAATTTTTTCATAGTCAGGAGAACTTAATATATTATTATTCAAATAAGTAACTATAATTTAAGTTATTTTATGGATGTAAAGAATGTGGGGGCTTTAATTATTTATTAAGAATAAGAATAAGTGTATACGAACAACAGGAAAGTGAAAAATGAAGGTGAGATGAGTCAGAAGTCGATTAGTCAGCACCGGTCAACAGTCGAAGAGACGCCATACAGAGAACTAATGAAATGCTAATGAATTACTATCTCAATAAATAAGATAAAAATAAAAAAATAAAAAATTATAGCGAAAATTAATAAAAAATATAAGCGAAATTAAAAACCATAAAATATTACAGTACTTTAAGATTTTTATTTAATAGCGCTTTAAAAAAAACAAAAAAATAAATTTGTTTATGAAATAGTAGAAAAAATATGTTTTGACGTCAATGTAAATTAGAATATAACAAAATCCACCATAATATTTAGAATTTATGCGCGTCATTTAGATAATCTGTGTAAATTTTATTAATTATAAATAAATGGTTTTCTCAATACAGAGATATATGTATATGTATACAATATATCTTTCAATTGTGTGAATATGTGATAATGTGAGAAAAATATGTGTTTGTGCAAGAAGTGGAATATTGAATTAGAAGTTCTTACAAATGTTAAAATTAATTTCAAATTGAAAAAATATTTTAACACATAACGGTTCAAGCTGGGGGAAAATCATTTTTTATTATTATTGAGTATTGATGCAATGTACTTTGGCAATAATATTTGTAGCAGGATAAAATTCTTCAAAGTAATATTATTTATATTCAATAATGATAAAACCGCTTCTCTGTGATAAGAAAATCAGATAAGCCATTTCGGTGATAAAGATTGTGTCTTGCTTGAGGGTTTCTTTTGGACAATACCTAATTATGAAAGTGAGCCTCCAACATAAGCTTTTGAAATTTAAAATGGATACCAAACGCTAAAACCACCTGCTTATAGACGCGATTTTTTTAATGTATAAATTATATGGAAAAGAAATTTGGTGCAAAAAATATATCAAAACTAATTTCTCATTACCGACTTAGGGTGAATCTTCATATTGAAAATTAATTTTAATTCAGTAAACACATGAGAAAAATCACAATACAACATGGATTTGGGCACAAAATAAGAATCGATTATATATTATTTGTTTGATTAGACAAGAGAGTGTTTACATTGTATATTTTGAAGTAATTTCTAGTTGAGGGGTTTTCTGTGAAAATCGAAAGTAAAGATGTCGCACAAAATATGTGACATGTACGTGCGTGTTTTTAAAATCACGTTCGCACGCGAACAGGTGAATCGAAACAAATTGGGTTTATTTAGTGAAAGCAATTCGGGTACAAAAGACAGTATGGAAAATAATTCGCTTGAGACACTACGGTAAGAATAAAGAAGGTGGATGTTTTGTCTGGAGCAGGTGCATTTACCCTGACGTGATGCCAGGGTCAGCGTACAACCTGAATTAAGACAATGACCTCGATAGCCAGTTTAAATACAAATTTTCTATACAGAAATTACAGCAAATATTATTAAAATTAAATGAGAAATATATCTACTCGTAGTTTAGTATGAAATAAAACAATTTTAACATCTTTGCGGATACCATATGTTCTCTCTAAAAAATAACGAATACATACGTATATCATATTTTTAAAATGAAATTGAATTCTCAGCAAAAACACGAGCGGTGTTAAATTTGACCGCAACTTGCAAAATTACAAAGCCGCAAAAATATACGAACGGAAAGATTAGCTATAATTATTCACCATTAACCACGTCTTTTTTGGCGACTAACGCTTTTTATATTTAGTGGTCGCAAGAATATTAATGGATTTTAATTCATAAGTGATTCTATGTATTTGAAAATAAATCCACTTACTTTTTGATCATGTATAAACGACACTTTTCCTCATTTATAGGATCACACGGGAAACTTCAATGGGCGTATTTCAACATTCAATCAATCTAGCTCATTTGTTCTATTGTCTAGTTGGCAATCGTCACATCATCTTCATTCTAACACCAGCATTGAGCAATACCATCCGTACACACAATAGTACATAATATTATGTAGTCTAAATTTGAAGACGTCTATGACGCAACATAAAATTTGTGACGTTTTATATAGAGTAAGAACAAGATGCGGGATGGATCATTTTTACAACACATGGAACAAAAAGTGTTCAAACTTCTGAGAACAAAACAGGTTTTTAAAAAGGTCATCGTAAAATACGTATACGAAATTTGCTTCGTATAGTAGTATTAATATACCTTTCGATCAATAGGGCGAAACCAAATTATAACGAATTATTCTGTCATTTGTATTGAATATAAGAGTTATTATCTAACGATTTCATATTACTTTCTATGGAAACTAAAAACATTTAACGTAATGAAATTCTATTAAAGTGGACTCTTTCGAACTACTCAAAATGTCGTTAGTCTCGCTATTGTCACGTCAAATCGTAACATCGACCACATTGGAAATTTTAGCAAAAATAACTTTTAAAACAGCAACACGATAATGATGTCAATTAATAATAAATTGAATTTTATATAGTTTAATTATGTTCTCTAGAATTGTGCCGTACATTCTTGGTCATATTTAATAAAACGTTTCACATCTAGACTGTGGAGAAGTTCAAGTTATTATAAATATGACGTGGTGTATAAGATTAGATATAATGTTGGTTTACTAAGTTATCCATTTATGGGGCGAATGAGTCACCTCGACCCGATCGATCTTACAGAATGTGCTTGTCAGACTGGTGAAAACTGATCGAGAAATTGAGAAACTCTACATTACAATTCTGCTGATTTACCGATAAATCATCGTAATCAAATGCATTCTTTTCCCCTCTAAGTTCCTCTTAGGTGCTCTAACGTATAATTCGTTGGAGCTTCGACGGGACTTGTCCTTGCTACGTCTATTATTTCTGGTTATCAGAGGTCACATTACTGTGCCAGAGATACTTGAGCGTGTGGGACTGTTCTGTCCTGAGAATTATACGCGAGGGCGTCACCATTCCCTATTCCGAATCCCCCGCTCGCATTCCAACCACCACAAATTCAGTCCTCTTACCAGAGGTTTACGCCTCTTGAATGAGTGGTCTGTCAGGGGGACAGATAATGACCTGTTCAATCTGTCCCTCCCTATGTTTATGGAGAGCGTGCACAAATTTTTATTTTTATATCACTAATCTATTATTTTTTTTTTTTTACATTGTTCCTCTTTTTATGTTTTTCTGCTTTTTTCTCTTTTATTGATAAATTTATTTTTTCTCATTTGTAATTTTTTTTTTTTAACCGACAAGTACTGCATTATCATCACGGCGACTTGGGATCCCCCGTAATGCTGTGGTGGTTGTGCAGTTAGATGTAGTAATTATATGTATTTATATTTAAAATAAAATAAAATAAAAAAAAAATTATGAAGATTGAAAAAAAAATACTACAGATCAAATAATGCATTCACATTCATATATAATAGGAGTCACTTGGTAGAACTACTAGATCTGAAGGACTCGTTGCTATGTGGTGGCCTGGGAAACCACCCCTACTATATTCTCCCGTAAAGGCCACGGTGGTCTGGCCAACCCCTTATAAATGGACTCCCGTCAACAGGGAAGGCGAGTTGAGACGAGCAGTTCATTGAAATGAGGAGTTGATTGTAGATTTGGAAAGGGGTTAAAAAGTATTTTAAATCATAATAAATAAAATAAAAATCATATTTTTCGAAGATTAACCTTTACGAAAGGTGTTTTTATATTCAACTCATTGATTTTGAGCAAAAAATCAATTATCTTAATGCTTCGGTGTAACTGTAACGTTGTAAGTGTGTAACTGTGTAACCACAGCATAACACCCTGTTTATTTAAAATCATTAAGTTTCTGCAAATTTTTACAAAATATAGCATGAAGCATAAATTAGGTTTAACAGTAACTTTGTAAGGTTGTAGTTAGATACCGTTAACTATACTATTGGATTATAAAGCAATTACTTCGAATAGAGCAGATATCACTTAAAGTGTCACTGCGAAGTATGCGTAGATAACACCACGTCGTGAATGCGCTTTCACTTCAATGCTGCAAACCAACGAACAAGTGACAACCATTCGGTTTAACTAGCTTATTATACTAGAAAAGGAGATTTAACAGATAAGTGGAACCTTATACGACCGGTGAGTACCTAATATCCAAAAAGGTAACAGAATACAACAGTCGGCAAATTGGCAAGTTTAAGTTATTAATATTTATGGCATTTTGAAGTCACAACATTAATTAATTAAACCATTGTCCAAGTATCATAATTATTAGGTGCGTTACTATTGATATTACACATCGTTAGATACACACTTATATGATAAATTTAAATTAATAAATGCATAATTGGTGTTAAAGATTGTATTATGCAGGTCACTTTAAAATTATACATTTTTATTCTCGTTGATAAAATCAACACCTATTTACTTGAAAATGCTGTTAGATACAGATAGGACACGTAATTATCTTTTAATAGAAAAATATATTTCAAACCAATAAAAACTTACAATATTCATATAATTATTGAAAAATCGAATGGCGTCGAAATATAGCTTTAAAATTTTAATACAGAATCATTTTGACTTTGAGATGTTTTTTTTCTAAAGTCATTGTTATTTTCGAAGCCTGTAAAACTTTGCAGACGTATTGAAAACCACGCAAAATAACAAGTGACAGACAATTGTTTTGTTTGAGAGGCTTCATCCACTAATAGCAGATTTTTCATCGTAAAATAATAAATAACGAACCTGAATTGTGGTATTAAGATTGGTAAAAAGATTTATATATTCTGTGCAATTATGATTATCTCCTGAGCACAATATACATATATGTACTTAATTATAATTAAATTGTAACTGTTATTATAAGGAGAATGAGAGTTAATATAACATAATAATAAATATAATTGAAACTGAAGAATATTCGTACGATCAATGATTTCACGCTGTGCACTGCGGGGAAACTACTCATTTATCAAACTCAAAGGACATTGAGAATTATCCGACAATTATTAAGTATATCACAAATTTATGAAAATACATACAAATATATAAAGTAGATGTTGAAAACAGAGATCAGCCCAGACACATACATATGTGGGGAAGAATCCTTAAAATGTAGCTAGTCCATTGTCATCATATTTCACTACTAAGTCTCGCTCAGTTGGCGCCGAATGCACTTTTCACTTTTTTCAGATTTTTCAACATTGGGACGAATGAACTAGCAAACATTTTATGCAATATTATGTAAACTGAGCTTATATAATGTCCGCAGTGGAAACTAAGGCTAAACTCAAAATTGAAAAACTAAGATTAAGGAAAAACATAGTAATAAAAAAGTACAAATGTCTCAATCCAGATAAAAACGTGTATAAATATATTATTCAAAACGAGTGCGTAATTCTCTTTAAATTCATAATTTATTCCAATTATCGCCAGGCATTAAGAATAAACCGTGGGCGTATTCTTGGTTGAATTAAGGTGTGCACAATAAACTGTGACATTTTCACGAAATATCTATAATTTGGTAGTTTGATTCATTCACTCTTTAGGGTAATTATAAAAACATTTCACTTATCTACAAATATATATTTAAAATAATCTTGATTGATCATTATTAGACATTCGTCGATTTTTTGGAAATACATTATACTAATGCAATTCCGTGAAAATGATACGAGACGATAAAAAAGAATAAATATTATAAAAAAGATAAATAAAGTGTGCTTGAGTGTGTAGTAAACTCATTCGATAAATTAAATTATTCCACAAATATTTGCACACGTCCAAGATATACGAATATACGTGGTTATATATTATGTTTGCAGAAATAATTATTTGGTTAGTTTGAACATCGCTAGGAAAAATCCATACTGGAAATTAACCGGCTAGGAATTTTTTTCACATACAATATACAAACTGAAAAATCTAGTATATGAAATTCGAATATCGTAAGTATCATAAGTATCATAAGTAAATAAGATAAACTATAAATCGACAGTCAACCTATTGCACTTTTAACCAAAGCCTTCTCTGTGTTATAATTTATAAGTAGGCACTGTTTTAACAGAATCTAAGTCAACCGATATAATATTGATGTTAAGATTTTTTGTATCAACTTGTTCACAAATTCTTAGTTAAAATAGTTATATTTCAATACGTCTGAAAGCCTTACTAGATACTATATATATATATATGTTATAATTATCATATTAAAAGTGTTATGGACAAGAAAAAATATTTAGCATTGCAAAAAGTTATGAAAAGCTTCACGCATCATTATTATTAATCATGTTTATCACCACTGAAATAGAAACTCTATTCGTCAAAAATAATGGCTAATTATCAGCTCTATTATGCTCGATGTTTTGCTGAAACTGACTTAATCTTCATGCACTTTCAACTCTATAAGTAAAATATAAAATAATTTACATTTTCAGTACAATAATTGGGAAAGTTTGAAACGTTCCATCAACTTTTTGACTAAGTTTTTAACTAAGCCAAAGAGCACGGAACGTGAAGCCAGTGTAATAAAGTACGGTAACTGTGAGTCAAAAGAGTCACGCCTTCGCAAAACTGGTACGTACTCCAACTACGTGATGAATTCCAAGGTCGGAAGGCCGAAGAAGACACCTATCGCCCACCCTTCGACTCCTCGTGTCACATCATCGACATTCAAATTAAGATGAAAAATGTCGTCAACAAGCATTACCAAAACATCGAATTATATGTATGTTTTGAGGAAATGAAACTCATAGTAAAAAAAACAACCAATTATTAATGATAATACATTTACGAGAGAAATACGTGATGAAAAGACACACCGGGGAATAATAATACATGTTCATGTAATTCATACAAATTAAATTATCTTTTTTTTTACAATAAAATATCACATACACATCGATATTTTTTATAGTCGACCTAATGAAGTAGTAGTCCACGACGATCCGTTACGGCATATTTTTTTACAAGTCAACCGCGACCTATAATAACACTTTCATAACGTGAAAAATTTGCATACTTAACTAACTTATCGGGCTATAGTACATCAACATCAAAACATATTACCCGACCACAAAAATAGACGTGGCATCATCGTTATAAAGATATCCTCGCACAAAAGATATTATATCTACATAAAATTATTGTTTGTTGGTAGATATTTTAATTAATTTCCAAACTAAAATGAAATGCAAACAAGCCGCAGCACTGTTTGGTTGGATTTAAGATTTACAAACATCAAATTCGTGACATTAAACCATAATTCATTTTTCGACTATGTTTCATTTCCCACTTTAGGTCATATTTCACATGATACGATCTTTATCAATTTACTTAGATTTCCATATTATTATCATTAGTCAAGTGAGATTTTTTAAATTTTAATAAAACCATCGCTATGCATTATGGAATAAGCGGCATTTCTTTGATTTCCAGCTTTATGGAAATATAGTTGACCCTTGGTTTTTAACAAAAATCACGGGTTTTAATCATGTGGTGACCATTCAAAAAAGTGGGACAAAACCAGATTATTTACATTTAACAGGAATCATATTATTATTGGAATTTTGTGTAGTATTTACTAATAAATATACATTTAAAAATGTAAAACTATAATATTGATTAAACCCAAAGACTGGTTTTGAATTAATAATATATACAGTACAGTCGAACTTATATTTATTTATAACTGAAAAAATATATAAATTCAACGTACGATTTTGGAAGACTTTTTTGTTTTAAAATGTTTTAACTTAATGAAAACTATTTAAAAAAAATAATATGCCTCCCAAATGATCGCAATAAAACAAACCGAGCTTCCTACTGATATCATTCCAACAATTTATACATATTTTGAAATGCGTAATGTAACAAATAATGTTCAATGGATGCGAGTAAAAACCCACATGTTGATTTCCCAACTCTCGATAGAGGCTTTCTCCAGCTGCTACATTGCATAATAACGTCTTATTACATTCCTCAATATCAATAATGTTACTAGGATCTAGAAAATCTGATCTTATAATGATTTATAAAGCTATTCAAATCAGATAAATCAGTGGAATGTATTGAATAATTCATATCACATCACGTTTTCCGGGCAAAAGATAATTGGGTGAATTTTATTCATCTAATGACTTGTTTTGATTTTTTAAACGCTGCATTAACAAACGATAGGTAGAATAATAAAGTGATACACGAGAAAAAATATTATTGAAGCCATGATATTAGTGCATGAAAAATGGTAAGCAATTTCCAAATATAAACATGCATTCACAGAACATGATGTTACTGCGAAGAATAATATTATTATCTGTAATCGGACGAATTCTCACACGTGATTTTTACGTAACTATTAATTGTTATCGTCAGGCCATTGTATGTGAAAAAAGAGTGACTTCTCACCAAAGCTGTTTGTTTACCAATCCATTTGCGGAAGTCAACACTATCAGAAATGCTCTAATCTCGTGGAATAACCTAGTTTTTTTAATGAACAGCGTATGTCAAAATCAAATTCGTTGTTGAACTATCAAAATATATCAATTACACATAGAAGTTAAACTTATATTGTAAATCAGAATTAGTTTTTATTTTTTATTATTATTAAAAGAAAAAAGGCGTCTGGAATACTAGAGAACCTACATCTCTGATGGAGCTTTCTTTGAGAGGGTTTTTAGACACAACAACATGTTAATTGTCTGTCGGTGATCTGAACTATTACTAGTTACACAGGTCACCGACTTACCTTACAATACAGGAAAATCAGAGTAAACCTGGATCAAGACGATCGATCGAGATTATTATTAATATAATTCCCGATCTCCCAGTCGTAATAACCGATCAAATCAATTAAAAAATTCTTGATTTGAGCGGGATTTGAACCCATGACCACAGTATTTGTAGCCACGCTTCTTATCCCCTGAGCTATTATGCTGGTAAACGTTTATATACATTTTTTTTTTTAAGTTTTACAATATCATTAGAATTTCATTTTAATACCAATTTCGTTTTAATCAAAATAAATAGTAAATGAATATATTTTTTTAAATGTCACAAAGTGTATTCAATTATTATTTGCATTCACGTAGAGTGTAATATTTAACCACAAATTGGCACGCAATAATAAAATGTTTCAAAATAACAATACATTTTGGATAAAATGGGCGAAGGTGAATTCAAACAAAAGGCGAATATTTTAAAATAAAGATTTCGCGAATAATAAATAAAAATGTGATAGTTTTGTATTTTAATATAATAATGGTAGTTTTAACAATTACAATATTTTTTTATCTTTCGGTATTCTGTCGCTATATAAAAAACGACACCACTTATGCTATACATGCATATATCTCGTAAAAATTATATTCTTTTCAATAAATTTCGCTATATTCTATTAATAGTTACTTTCTTTTGTTTATAAGCTATATTCAGTTTTTTTAATTATTTATAATACATATATTTATTGTTCCATTTCATATCGTTTTGTATTAATTCAGCATTTAAATCAATTTGTTTTAAAAACACAAACGGTAGACAAATGTTTCTAAATGAAATATATTTTTGGAAATTTGGAATTGACGAATTTATAATGAAAATGTATAATATAAAGCCACATTTCTTGGTTTTATAACGAAGCCATTGACATTTTCTAGAAATTCCAATATATCACGTGTATACATATGTACATATAAAATACATAATCTGAAAGTCATTAATTTAAGTGATATTTTATTTTATTTGTAAATCGCGCAACGATTTTTGTGCAATAAACTGTTGCACATCCAATTAAGATTCATTTCACGATTAATATCTTAACCTTTATATTTATTAAAAAAATATTTAATTAATTTACCACCTGTTTTTGTTTTTTGCCAGCATAACTTAATAATGTTTAATTTTTATTTATTATGGTGTAAGTATATGAAAACTTTAAATTGAAATTAAGTGTAGCTTAAAAAAAACAATAAAATGTATAATTACATATTCTTCGTATATCCAGTTAATTATGAATATTATGTATTGGTAAAATATTGCAATTTTTTTAACTGTTATATTGAATATGTTGTCTGTTTTTATTTTTTGTTATTATATTGATTGTAGATTTAACTTGTAAGGATTTATTTGTATATTAATAATCGATACATGTATTTGAATAAAGAACATAAATTTTAGTTGATTAACTGGTAATACAGTGTGCTGTTTGACCTACAGGTGAATTGTATAGTTTCAACGTTTATTTGATTTACAAAGTAAATCTTTGATAATTTTACTTTGAGACTAAATGCACGTCCGCAGGTAAAAATGTAGGTATTGTTGTGGTTTGCTTTGTTTGAATACGATTAAATAATAAACCGTTGACAACGTACAAAATTCAAATATTTTGTTTTTAAAATGTGCCATGACGCTTACCTGTCGAGGTTCGCCATAACATTAAAAATGGTCAAACAATATGAATACAAATACTGAGATGTAACTACTCGTATTTGTTCGTGTACATAATTGATGGATAAGATGGACGACTCACCGTGTTTTTGTGTTGGGCGGAGACTGTGGCGACAATAAAATGTTAACCTCAAAAGTGATCAACAAGGACTTGACAGCTTGCGTCCTGCGCTGCTGATAGTGGCGATAGCACTAGTGATGATGATTGGTACAATGACAGTTACAGTGACAGTGACAGTTACAGGTATAATGACAATGACAGCCGGCGCCTCGAACCGTGATGACAGCTCCGTTGACTGCACCAGACTGGCCACTGTCACTAACACACGCACACGCCTAATATAACAAACACCTGATAGTGATAACAGCTGCCATTACTAGTGACATCTGTATCATGCGACCGCATCAAACTAAAATATGTTCATAAATTAATATTTATAATTATTCCCCCTAAATAATCTCTCAAAAAATATACTCAACAGTAATCAAGCGGAATTTAAGTTGGAAAAAAAATCCGTTGTGATTTTATTTCAACACCATCTGTGTATATGCAAGTTAATTATCTATTTACAAAGAGTGTTGTTAAAAAAACAATGATTAAATCTCACTTTTATTGAAACTTTAGTTTTGTAAACTTATTCGGAAAGCATATGTTTTATTTATAATTAACATTAGTTATTATCGGGGTCTGTATTTTATTTTCCACAGACTTGCCATATAAAGTGGACAGTATAAAATGGATAATCCTGAAATCATAAGTGGATAAACTTGTGATTGTTCAAATAAAAAAATCTCAAGTTTTACATGAGGAATTATTTTTAAAAAATCTCTAAATTTTCACACTGCTTTATATGTATTTTTGAATACCACGACTTCAAATTAATGTATGATTTTACATACATTTTTTGTTGTTGAAATAATGTATATTACTCGTCCCAATCGCCAAAAGATATACTTATTCTTCAGAATTTGGAGCTTTATTTTCGTGCAATTATACAAACCAATTAATCGCACACAACAACGAAATAATGAAAGTTACCTAATTTGGTATTAGAAGAAACCGGCCTATAGTTACAATAATATGTCTACCTATTTTCATTCACCTTCATTTTAGACCGATGGCCTAGTGGCAATTCCTTTTTATTTTGAGTTTCACATCCCAAAATTTTATAACAAAAGTAAAGAATAATATTTTTTTGATACCAGAAAATAAGCTTAAATTTTCTTTAGTATTAGTAATATCCCATCTCACATATTTTCAATAACCGTGTTAACGATACCAAAAGCTGGCTTCAACCCAAATTTGTAAGCTAAACTATCAATTTAAAAAAAAAAACTCATAAGCAAAATATTGTTTAATGTGACAAGTTTTCAAATATTTCAATTGAGTCCAATAAGAAACCTACGATTTATTATTTTTACTTAATTTAATATTTAATTTTTGTAAACTCCAATTAGTTTCATTTAGTGAGCTTTGTAAATGATCGAAAAATGAAAGTTTTAATTTCATAGAATTTTTTTGTTTGATTTGTACAACATGAACTTTTGAATGTTTGTATTTAGAAGTAATTATCATTTATAAATAGGAAATTCTTTATGACATATTAGCTATAACTTAAATAAATATGTCTGTAAATACTTACCCGTCTTTAGAAAAGAGCTCTTGCTGTACTCGGTATACCCCTTTCAAAAATACTCAAATGTCTTTTTGAAGTGAATCAAAATCGAAAGTGACCACTAAAGATGCTTGTTATATTTAATTACAAATGAAGCAGTATGTCTCTTTGTATTTTATAAGACTGGTTAATTATTTCCAAATAAACTTAGCAGTAATAAACATTCCGTGTATATCATAAAATAATATTCAAAATCAGGTTATTTAAAGCTTTTTATTTAGTAAAATATTTTTTATTGTTAATACAATACATATAAATAAATAAATCTAATCTTAATATACTTCAGGAAGCAAATGTCGGAATTAAAACTACTTTTCTGCTGCGGGAGTGTGAACACCTTGTGATCTGTTTCCCAAATGACTAGTCTGCATTTACACAACACCTATAAACAGATATTAATAATATTAATAGAAGTACCTAATACTCATAATTAGGTTAATTATTCAGATGTAGATGAATATATTCAAAAAGCTGTTTAGCATGCCGAAAAAATTACTATTGTTGTATTTTGTTCATTGAGGTTTGATTTTTGCTATCTATCAAAATTAATATTGAACCTAGGTGTTATTCAATAATTATAGTCTGTTATGACTTCTTCCTTGTTTGAAAAGATATTTGCACTTGGCAGACTCAGCAGTTTTTTCAGCCTTGTGAATTAGTGATAGTAGTCACAAACACTGTGTTATAGCCCTGGTCACCTAACAGATAGAATGGAAACATATTAATCGCAATTTATTCTTCAGGTATTTTCGGTTCGTATGACTTGTTTTTTTATTTACTTTATGATTAACTTCGTTTAATTAAAACACAAACTGACCAGTAAGAACTAAAATTATTGGAAGTATAAATAGTGCCTCATAAATTCTGAATCTATCATGTTACATGACCAGAACTGTGGTATATACTCATTTTATTTTATATTAGTTATACTTTGAAGTAATAGATACAGTACACCCTAGGTCACTAATGTTGACTGTGAGATGCGGACAATTTTTCTTATATATGATCTGTAAAATTTGTGTTTTGAGTGGAGGTAAATCTACTTCTTGAATCTTAAGCATTAGTGGCCTAGTGCATGCTAACTGTTAAATACAATGTTTAAAAATAGGATCAAGATTATAAATAAATAAAAGAATTTCATTCAAAAATCTGGGATAAAGGGAAGTGCTTAAGCATTTGATATGTGGTGATGTGCAAATGCAAACTAGTGTTGACATATAAGATTTTATTAAAATTTATATGGATTTAAGTTACAAGACAATCTATCATATTATATTCTCATAAATTCTTTATTTTAATCATAAAATATTACACAAACATAAATGAACAATATTAATCAGTAGATAATATTATGTATTTTACTATATTTGGCACCAAAATTATAAATAAATATATATTGTAATAACTAGCAAAAGTAATTAAAATATCTCACATTAATCATAAAACATGCAGCAAGCAAAAATTATCATTAAATTTATACATTAAAAACAAAATTATAAAATTTATAACACTAATGAAATATAAAAATATATTGTAACACTCTCTAACTATCTTGTTTAAATTACAAGCATAGCAAAAATACAGATAATGGCTAAAATGATTCCTAATAAAGTCAATATATCCAAGCCGGCAAGCTGTTGTGTGCAAACCAAAGTATACGAGCATGCTAACATCAAGGAACTTGGGTCTTGGTACCAAGGTTGAGACTTGGAATAACTGACATCGTGATCATCGGGATTATTTGTACCTGTAGGTATACAGTAGAAATGTTAGGTTTTTATGACAAGTGCTAAGGATAAAGCTTCTAAAATTTCATATGTATATCATACTTCGGAATGGATATTTCTTAAATATTAGGAAATTGAAAAAAGCTGTTAATTTTTATTACTCAAACATACACACACAAAAAAACAGATAACATGCATCAATCATACAGTAAAAACAAACATTGGTTTTTGTTGACTGTCTTACCTTTGTTTGCACTTTCTGTGTTACATTGCCTCCTATTTATACGCCATGGGACTACAGTATTTTCACTATTTACAGAATGACTGCAACCTTCCTTGGATTGATCATCATCTATTTTAACATTTGCAGTATCTTCACAAGACAGCTTTCTCAAACTTTGATTTGCAGTTTTTACAAGTCGGGGAGAGTTGAGATCTAAATGGCTCTCATTTTCTAGTTTTTGTTTGCCAATATCGTCTTTAACAGTGGTAGAATCTTCTTTATTGAGGTTAAATATCATAGCGAGTTCTTCAGAAGAGTTGTATTCAGGACTCTCTCGACTGTTTCTTCTACTTTCATCTGGTTGAATTGAAGAATCATGGGGAGTATCTTTTGGAGTGATGTTTGTTTCTGGAAGTGTTTTTAATGCTACTTCATCACTATCTTGATAGTTTTGAGCAACTTCTGTCATACCATCTAATAATTTATTAATGCCTTTTCTTAAATCATCAAATGTTCTTAAATTTTCCAATGATTCAGTATTATGTGTTGAAGACATTTCATCTGATTTATTATTCTTATTCAAATTGATTTCTGATTTTTCTAAAAATTCATTGCATTTGGTTTCAAGAATTTTAAATGATTTGCTATCATTATCGATAGCTTCAGGTTCTGCACTTAATTTTAATTTGTTTTCTGCTATTTTTAATTGATTAGATATTGTCAACAAGCTATCTGCAGTTGACTTATTTTTAAATGATTCAGAATACTCTTCGTTATTACAAGGATCTAATTGAGATTTAATAGTGTTACCATCACAGTTTTTACGTGACACTGCAGGAGACTTTTCACGTTGAAGTTCTTCTAGTGCAATTTCTAGTTTGGCACTAGTGTGCTTCGCCTCTTCAGCCATTCTATCTAAAGCTTTAAATTCTTCGGTTGTAATATTGGGAGAGACTGATTTTGATTTAGTTTCTCCATTTATTTTTATTGAAGTTGCTAATGGTGGTTTTAAGTTTGTATTGCAATCGTTATACTTCACAGTAGGAAAATCTACTTTTTTAATATTATTTGTCATATCTTGACTTGAGATATTTGTATTCATTGGCTCTTTAGGTCCATCCACATGCTGAGAAGAAAGCTTGAAATTAGGTGGCAGCTTACCACTTTTTCCAAATTCAACTACAGCTTCTGGTAAATCTGGAATGCTTTGAGCTTTTTCCATTCCCCTATTATTATATAGGTTCAGTGCATCATCAATTTCTTTTTGTACAATTGTAAATATATTGGCAGATAAAGATCGGATTGCTCGTTTCTTTTTGATCACATGATTATCGAATATTTTTGATGGTTGACTTAAATTTTTGTTTTCAGACAAATTATTAACAAAATTGTTTTCATTTGTATTTCCGCCAGAATATTTGGAATCCTTTCTCAATGCTCTATAAGCAAGATCATCCATCACAAGATCAGGACACTTTTGAGGAATAAATCTTGATCTGGGTTTGATGTCCGGAGTCACATGAAGGTAGTCACTATTAGGTGCTGGTGATACTGGACCAATGGGAATACCGAATGGTGGTTGAGGGTCCTCAATTTTCAAATAATTTTTTGCTTGTCTGATGTTACGAAAAACTACATCATCCAATATAATGTCTGGTTCTTCATTTGTTTCACAGGAAGTTTTCACAAATTCTTGGGAATCGTTTAATGTTGGAGAAGTCAACATATAACTGATTTGAGAAACCAAATTGTTGACATCTTTGGATTTTGGTCTTTCGTGGGGATTCATTCGACGATACGCCATATCATCATGTTTTTTATCTGGGAATTCATTATTATCTGATATATTCCGATATTGAGATGGCTCCCCAATATCCGATACATAGTTAGGATAATGAATGTAGTTTTCTCTTCCTTCAGATGAAAATGGATAGTGTTCAGTTGTTTTGGGAGCTTCCCTCTCTCTTCTTTCAGCCCTATCTAAAAGATCTTCATCACCTAATCCCAAACTATTATATATAGCTTCTAATTCTGATAAAGCATCATCTAAATTAGTTGATTTCCGTCTAGTACTTTTGGTATCTTCATCAGATATTTTGCAAGATTGACTCCGATACTTCCTCCTTATGTCATCCATAGGAATTATATCTATATTTGAATAGCACACTTGATCATTTTGTACTGTTCCTTTGAGTGGAGGAATTTTACCTGGAAGTTTATTGTTGATTAATAAATTATCTGATTTTTTAATTTCGATTTTTGAAACATTTGGTATATTGGTTGGTGTTTCGCTTTGATTTTTTATTACAGGCTTAGAATTTAAAATTCCTTTATTTATAGTTTGATCGCTCATTGTTCTATTGTGACCCAATTGTTTTCTTCTTTGTGATTCTTCACTATCCATTCTTCTCCAAAATTCAGAAGCATTTTTTGTTTGATTTTTGTCATTTGTTCTATTTTGATCAGTATTAGGGTGTGTTTCTGTAATATGTATCGGTTTTCGAGATCTGGGAGTTTTATCGGCAAAGTAGAGAAAATCTGAATTTGCATTATCTTGTGTATGTCTGCGAGGTACATATCCTTTTTCTACTAAGCTTGGATTTAGTGCTGGTAAAGGTTTAATTACATTATTATAAAAGTCTGATTTTACTTCAGTTGATACCGAGGCTGGTCTTTTACTGTAATCTCTTTTATATTCAGTTTTTGTATTGTGACTTTGATATTTTTCTTGTAATGCTATGTGATCTTCTGATGTTGAAATAGGTCTTCTATACCAACTTAAATTACTACCATTACCATATAGAGGAGGATTTGATTGATTATTGGTAATCAAATTGCCACATTGATCCCTTATAAATTGATTCGGTGGATTATGTTGAGGTTTGTTTCCATTTTCAAAAGCATATGATAGAGGTCTGTTGTGGTCATATGTAAAAGACAACGGTGTGGGTACCTTTCTATTCGGATCTCTTGGTGGTGGCATTGGTGGAGAAAGATGATCTTTTCGTTGGGAAGACAAATTTCCGATGGGAAATTTAACAACCATCACATTTTCATTTTCATTTGTTGAAGAAAATATACCGTGGTTGCTATCAACTGATGCACTACGTCTAAACACTGACTTGTTAGGATTTTTGTCTACCTGATTCCTAGTGATATTATTGTATGGAACAGAATAGTTAATATTTTCACTATTTACTTTAGCATTAAAATTAATAACTCCATTTGGGTAACTATAGATTGATGAATTTGATGTTGTGTACGAAGGTTGTCTTTGTGTAAGTTTATTTACATTTGCATAACTGGGATAATCACTGGGCACTGGTTTTTTGATAAACGGGTGTATTAGTTGAGGTTCAGAATAATCCGGTTCATCAACAGATATACCTGTACTTTCATTGATTTGTGGAGTGCTAAGAACTCTTTGTTTCAATGCTATAAGCTCTGCATCTGATCTGCTATAACCTTTTTGGATAAGGTCTGCTTCTTTATTCAATTGAACTTCATCATCTCGCGAGAGTCTCTTTATGTACCTATCTGTTCTAGCACTCCTTGATCTTTTATTTACCGATCCATCCTTTGAATAGTTTGCGAGGGAATCATCACTTCTAAATCTTAGAATGGAAGATGATGTGGACTTTTGTGATTCTTCATCACTACTTGATTCATTTTTTGTATTTCGCATAGCTTCAATACGAGCCTTTATGCGACCGCGTCTTCCTTTTCTCAAGGATCCATCTTGCGATCCACAACTAGAACCCTGACTTCTTTTATCGGAGATGTCTGTTACTTGGAGTCTTTCGTAATGGGGTTTGGGTAAACCGCGACCTACGTATCCGACAAAGCCAGCTGAAGGATCTGAAAGAACTCCTTCGTCGATGTACTCTTTAGAAGGGATCTTTGTAACACTCTGCGAGCGTTTTCCGTAAGAAGGGTTTACAATAACATGATCATAAGGCTGTTTGCTAATTGACGACCTTTTCTTTTTGCTAACTTTCTTCTTTTTAACACTACTTTTATGAGAATTTTCATCACTCGACTGGGAACCTTCACTTTCGCTATCTTTCTTCTTTCGTCTGAAAAGTTTTCCTATAGACCATTTTTTATCCTTTTTAAGGGTCTCACTTTCATCAGGCAACTCGACCGGTTGGAAATGATTGTTTTTTGGCACCCTTTGGTCTCTATGATGTTCCTCAGCTTGTACCGGATCGTATCCACCAAGGGCTCGTCTCTCATGTCTCCCCACGGGGGCTGAACTGACAGTCTGAAAACAATAATAAAAAATTAATGCTATGTTTTACTTGCAACTAATTTTACTCTATTATCAATTTAACTGAAAATCATCTTTTACTATATATAAATAATAATATATGATTTTTTCATAAATCATAATATCCTCACATAGTCTTGACAGGAAAATGATCGCTTCAATTCAGAACTATCCACTGATATGACAACAACCATTGTTGTAATAATTCAGTACCCAACGTAATAAGACTATTTAGTAGTGAATAGTAGCTACACAAAACATGTCACTAGGCCCGTCGCCAAAAATCGCACAAAAATTCACTGGCCGTTGCGTCAGTCGCTTTTAAATAAATATCCGCCCACCGAATTAAGTTGCTTGGACAAATTAACAATATTAATTTTATTATTAGCAAGAAATAAAGAGAGCAATCTGTGCTTCTGGGTGGTATAGATGTTGGAGTACTGAGAGAACTTCTCTACTAGAGCGTGTACGAGATATTTTGGCGCTACGTTGAGTTAAAATTGCACTCAATCCATTACAATATCACACATGAAGTTCACATTAATAATACATTTATTCAAATTACACATTATAACACTATTTTATGTATGATTGATGTCTTATATTATAAATGTGTACCACAGAGATAAACCCCACCTTATTATTGCCCTAGTCACCTATAAAAATAATACATCCGAATTCAACAATCATAACAGTGGTATATTCATTTAATTATAGTTTCCCATAAAACAAATTACAGAATTGAAAACTAGCTAAGATTTTCTACGTTTAATTCGAATATACTACCTATAATAGGTATATTGAAACTTGGTACCTAATACTAAATAATTATTGATTAAATATGTGATATAATTTTAAATATATTTAATATTCCAAAGCTCATAGTGTGAGGTGAACACCTGTGAATTACTGTTTGGGATGCGTTTTGTAAAGAAATGTTTAAACGATGACCGCTTTTACATAAGTTCATTTGAATTAAATGCCTCATTCTAAATTATAATTAAATTGCACTTTTTCCAATCATGACCTGCTTACAAATGAAATATTAATAGCATGATCTATTTACAGCTTTCGTCAGCGGAAACTGATGCTAAATTTAGCGCGTGATAAATTCAATAATATCAAAATTCGCAAAATACCAATCTGCATTTATTAAAGAAGACGACGCAAATTCTAAATGTGAATGACGATGATGAGTAAGATGCCATTTTAGAAAATTGGCATAGTTTTTTTCAGTTTCAGCCTGCGCTAGAGCGGTTTATTTTAATCATAATTATTTACATTTCGCTGAAGGAAGAGCTGTACTGTTTGGACCGTGTCCAACTTTTAACATTTTGCATTGCAAATTTCATGAATATCCTACAGTTACATTTACTACAAACCCCTTCATCTTATGGAAAACGATCTTGTTGAGGATTGAGGAAATCGCTGACAGCCTCTCATCTGCTCGTTCATGGAAAAGCCCTTCTAATTCGATATAATGTATGAGAATTATTTTTTTATTCGCACTACATTTTTATCTATGTGATGAATGTGTGAATTAAATATTTTTAATAATAATAGGCCATCATTATTCAATAATAATGCCTTTCGAAAATACCTATTAGCTGTTTTATTGACATTACGTAAATCGTCGGTGGGAATTCCGGGTCAAAGAAAAATTATTTTTACATGAAAAAATCAACACTGCTGTCAGCAAAATGCTTAGACATTTCCGTTTTATATTCACACACATACAACTAATAAATAATATAGTAAATTTTTGAACAAAAGTTAGAATGAACTTACATTAAAACGATGCAGTTTTATTGCTCGTGTGTGTTCGGAAAATCATAAAAACACTACACAAAGATTATTTCTTACAAATAAGCACAAAGAGAATTTTCCCAGAAAGCTACATATGTCATAAACATTTGGCAGCCATTTACTGAGAGTACTCAAAGGAAGTCGAATGTCATTAACCTCATCTCAAAGTGACCGACCACAATTAAATTACTATCTTTAGACACAATAGATTAACTATTGAAATCGCAGTCTAATATTTTGTCACAGTTCTTATAGTACTTATAGATTTTGTCATAAACACTTAGTAGTAAATTGATCAAGTTTAATAAATTTACGAAAATCAATTACTTTAAATGGACAAAACAGTCTTATAATTAATTCTGAGGAAAAAATAACATGAAATTGTGTAGGGTTGTAAAAATAAAGTAGGTACGTAAGAGTCACTAAAATTGTACTTCTTTTGACATTATTTAAAACGACAAATATGTTGAGAGTAAAAAAACAAACGCATGGTTTCATTTTACGAGCGGAAATACACAAGCTGCAAGTATCACAGGAATAATATAATTGTAGAGTAGTAAAAATAGTTGAGCTGATGGGTTAGGATCGATTCCCACGACGAGACAGCTTTTTTTGCCAAAACCAAAACCCATCAGGAAACCAGCCAAGGTCGAATATTATACTCTTCATAATAGGATATGTTTATTGGTCAGATTAAACCACAGCACATAGTTGATCAACCAGACAAGTTCTTCAGGTTCGAGATCCGTTATGATCGACGGTGTACAGTTTGCTACTAACTAATGTCACACATAATATATATAATTGTCTAGGGTGTGTGTATGTGCGGGTCTTTCAACCATCAATGTTACCAGATGGAAGAATAATAATTCATATATTTATTTTACTACAATTAATACATATCAAATAATATTAGAGATTTTTAATAATAATACATATAATATATACAGAGTCGCCATATGTATCAAATATAACCGTCCTATTAAAAAAACAATCCGAATATAAAAAATATTAACAAATTGAAAATTTAAATTAAAATTACCCTAGTCTATTATATTCGCCATTAAATGATCAATCATCAAATATTATATTTAGAGATGCAACGGATATTAAATTAGCCATATGATCGTTGCACGAAACTAGGAATTAAGGATCAAATTATTTGACAGTCCTGTATATGAAAGCACACATTCAAAGTTGTTTTTCAATTCGGTAAATGGCTAAATATTTTTTATGTAATATGTACGTCACCTGTGAAGAATCACTAGTCAAATTTCATTGAATATCCAGCTTCAAACTTGATTGCTTACTGTTATAACTTTATAAGCAACTCTAATCAACAATAACTAATCCAACCTTAATACTAGTTAATACAAAGTGACACTTCTGTATTTTATTTTGTTTTTCTTCTAGTTTCTTATTATATACGAATATGCGAACAGAGTTCGAAATTTAGTCAATATCAACCTCGACGATATGAAAATATGAGTTTGTTTTTTCTATCCGGTATCCGACCGATCCGATTATATTCGTTATTAATTTTTTTTAATACTTATATAAGAAATATGTACATATTTCAGTAAAATATATAGAATGTCTGTTTCCAACCTTTTAACAATATACATATTGACATTTTGCACGCATTTACTGTCAGTATTATATGACATTTCCTATGTAAAAGTATATTAATACTAAATACACAATGTACATATATCGTATTACAGTCGATACAGATGATTTTTTTTTCTTTAAAGCGGCAATTACCTAATCTTCACAGTTAAATAATAATTTGCCAAGCTTCGGTTAACACGATCACAATGGTCGAATGGACGTGAAACTTTATTTGCGTTAGTTATCCATTGACGAAACATCCCAATAGGCTGCTGGATGAAGATTTTTTTATTATTATTATCTTTATTCACTAAATGGAGTTGTTATCTTGTACAGGTACATTGTGTATTTATTCTTATCTTAATTTGGGCGCCACATATTAGACGTGGAAAAAAAGCTTTTAAGAATTTTTTGTGACAAAATGCATTCCACACATAATGCATTCCCGAGGACGAGCATTGGAACCTTTTACAAATGATTTATGGAAAGCTTAAGCCGGTTTAGTATCCAGTAGCGAAGTGAGCCCTGGTAGGATTAATTATCAATACGACACTTCTTCACAGGGAATATTTTGAACACAAAAACACAAAAAAATATTTTGAAGAATTTGAATAATTTCGGTATTGAACGACGAACATAGGAATTTGACTATATAAAAAGTAACGGTATGGCAGCATTCTTTTTTTGCACCTATGTCATTCGCAAACTATGTTATATTGGTCATGTTTAAGCATATGAATGAAAATGCCTTTAAATAAAAAAAGACATATATCCTCTGTCACAGAAATCCATTTATTGGGGTTAATCATCAGTCTGATTTATAAATAGAAATTATAGTAAAAAATATATCTAAAATATGTTTTAGTGTAGCCCTGTTTTTTGGTCATAAACAAAAGTGTTGTCCGTCTGATTATTAAGGCTGCATTCCGAAGATGGAATTCGAAATATTCCAGGATTATCTTAATATATGTAGTGTCACCCATCCTATCCTTGTCCACCTATTAAATTGAGTTAAGTTACTTAGAGTAGATATTTTATTATTAATTTGTTAAACGAGATGTGAAGGTTCAGTACCGCTATAGTAAAATCCTTCTACCATGACGATTGAGCTACCAAAGCCATTTATTATCCAATGTATGCACTTTCCTTATTCTTTAGACCGTGAAAATCGACAAATGTCAATAAATATCATTCCGAATGACAATTAAAATGTTGAACTACAAAACTAGAATAAATAAATACTAGGAATCGCTTTTCGCAAGTCTTGACATTCGAAGAAAAAAACGATTCACGTGTAGTTTAGCTTCAGATAATAACAGCACCTTCTAGAAATATATTTTTAATGATAATTTTAATACGCAAAAAGGTGCAAAATCGATCACTTATTGTTACATAACTATTGCCAAAATATTTGATTTTTACAAATTTATATGTCATATATAGTTCGTTAAAATACGAATATAATGAAGAGAAATCTTAATTTAAATGTCGCCTCCATCTGTTATAACTTATAACTATGAAAGATACAGTTATTATGTGGAAATTGCAAGATAAGTGCATATAATGATATGGTAATATGATAACTTCGCGAGTAGAATTAGAAGCCCTACATTCAACTACAATACACTAAACACTTCTACCACACATGAAAATGTATATTATTAAAATTGTAAATAATCTAAAACGGGGTATGGTGAGTAAATAAAAAATAAGTAAAGACAGAGAGAATTTTCTTATATTGAATTTTTTTGTGTTATTCATATTATTTTGTATATTTTTTTAAATATAAATTTGATACACAAACAAATAATAATACCATAATATAGCGGTATGAGGTCATCTGAATGAAATAGTAATAATAAAATAAATGATGGAGCGGTTTGCTCTAAATTTTTAAACCTAAGAAAAATAAAACGTTTCGTAACTGTTTCAAAGACCGCAAATTTTTCCACTAAATATTGAAGATTTTTTTGTCAAATTGCGGTCAAAAATATACGTGTGGTGGTTGAAATTAATTTATATAATAGATAGTCAATATATATATTATTAGTTATAAGGGTTTAATGTGAAGTATACATTGAATTTTTCTTATACATATATATAAAATGATTTTAGTTGAGTACGCAAGTTTTAAATTATTGGATTATATTAATACGGCTTATGATTTTCCGCCAAGGTGGTAAATATTACACACGAAGGGTATACATTAATAAAGTTTTATATTTTAATTTAATAGCTCCTTGTAAATACTATAACATAAAGTATAAATTTGTGGTGTTAGTTTAAATGCAACATTTATAGAAGTGTTAAGTCTACACGTATTAACATCGAATGGAGCCATGTGGTAAGAATCACCTGAGTTTAGTGTATATTTATAGCTTCTGGAAACCCCTGTATTTTTATACGAGAAAACATTTTACAGAAAATTTACGAGCTAATGAAATTTGTCTTAAATTATTATCACCTCAAAATATATTCGCGTTTGTTTATTTTTATCCTTTCACTGATTTTCACAATCGCTTGTTTACTACGGAAAATATAACACCACATTTCTGGTTTCGTATTGAGGAAATTACTTTCACCGCAAACGCAATGAAACGAAACCACAGTGTCCTGAAATGTATCCAATCAAATCTGATTGAATTATATCTCCAAAGTCAAAAGTTTAATTAATAAGAGGTCGTGTGTGCGAGCGGGTTAAGATTTATAATAAGGCGGTTAAGGGGTCAATGGGTCTTTTCACCCACTCATACAAAATTAAATAATCATAATTCAAAACCCACATGTCAAACAACAAAAACACGGATTCAAATTTTTGATTTGTTTTTTTTATATTCCGTGTTGAAATAAATATCAGATTGTCTTGAATGAAGTCATTTATAAATATTTAATATTGACTTATTAACACGATATGATCTTGAACTTCTTTTTAAAATTCTAATATTCTTGGGGAAAGCGAATTTTTTTTATTTGGAACAGTTTGTATTATTCAATTTATTTTATTTTTCTTAACATTTTACACCACAATATGATACATTTTAATATTGTCAATAGAAAAAAATCATTAAAACCGTTTCCTTAAGAAATCAAGGTTTGAAATCGGGTAATTTCATATGTGGAATAAAGAGCACAAGTTATAATAAACATGGGTATTCATTATAAGTGTGAGAATTGCTTTTCTTTTACGAATGAAAAGTGAATTTCACCGATGGTTGCATATTGGAAAGTAGCTTTTCATTTCATTTCGTGTGACGGAAAATCGCATTATGATTATTTTAAAAATAATTACCAAGAATAGCGTAACATATCACATGTAAATAATTGCACGGTGCACACTTGGTGAAAAGTATAATGCGACTGAATCGAATATTTTAGAAGTAGGCTTAGTATTTTTCACATTGAATTAATTGTAATCGGGTTTTGGAAATTCTCACGCATTTAATTTCGTAACAAATATGTTTACAGTGGTTTTTGTTAAATAAATGCAAACAAACTAAGCAGTATGGTATTGGAACGTGTGAAACTGATCGGTCGAATTGACGATTGTGTAATTGAAAACCTTCTGGGAAACATTTCACTTTTACACACTATTGCGTATAAAACTATATTGTATTCAAATATCAGATACATATGTAGACTACTTATCATGTGAATATTAAATAATATAAATGTCCGTCATATAATTTGTATCTAGCACCCATGACAAAGGGAATTCTGGAATTGTATTTGTGGGCGGAGAAAATAACTACACCGTACTACGTTTTGTCACCCATCGCCCACGTAATATATCTACGTGAAAATGTACCTAACTTTAAAGTATGTACTTCATTATACTTCCTATTTTATACAAAGCATCGTCAAGAATAATTTTATTTTTGACCTAATCCATTTAATTGTTTAATTATATTTAAAAATATATATTATTCCGATGAACTCAATGACAAATTACAATCATATTGTGTTGCGAGTCAAATTAAAATTATTTGATATAGTATGTTGAATTAAATACTTTTTGAATTTCGTTCAAAAAATATATTTGATAATTATTTATAAATTATCAATGATATATTTACTGTGTTATTTGATTAATTAAGATGAAAAATTGGTTAGTCTATACACACTTTCCTGCTGATATCTAACACGCCTTCGCTTTAAAAATGAGAACTCGTATATTATTCTCAATTTTCAGGGGACATTTTCACGATGAAAATATTTTGAAATTGATTTATATTTTTAAACTATCTCGGCTGACACACAAACGAGGTGTAAGAGGACAAGTTGAGTGGAAAATAGGTTTAGACTTTTCACATGTCAAATACTTGTTGTTAGTACACGTGGTACTTTTAAAATACACCCACGTGGCTACTACCACGTATTGTTGGAATTAAATGGAAATTTATTCCAAATAAATAAAAAGAAAGAAAATTGTCACCGTTTATATGCGAGCGAGTTTTTTTATCCAAGTTTATTTTGAAGTCACGCAACAGATTTTTTTTTATAACTTAATAAAACCATGAGATTAATATCGGTTCAAGTGGGTCACAATCATAATAAATTAATTTAATGTTTAAACATATTTAAAAAAAAATCTATAATTTTTACATCGGAATTTAAATTTTATATAGGTGCTATATTTTAACCTTACAAGAGATTTGAAGTGTGATATATAAATTGATGAAATTATGATGTATTCCAGACAGTGGCATTATAAGATTTATACACAGTTCATTCACACACGGTTTTGGTGAAATAATGATACGTTTATTTATTTTTTTTCGCATAGACTTGAATTTAATTTCCTCGAAGATAAGTCAAGCGGTTCAAGGTTTCTTTATGCTTGACAAACTAACATTTTTCCTTGAAAAACCTCTCATACTTGCATACTTGTGATTTTTTTCTCATTAAATTAAATATGGTTCTATTCACCAGTACAATGAGTGATGAATAGAATAGAGTTGTAGTTTTAATTGATATAATGGGTGTGGTAAATTGCCCAACACAGTTTTTCAATTAGAATCGTCAACAAAGTCCACTCACTTTCATTATACACTGGAACAGCTGCTTTAGTCTTATTAAATTTCACTTTAAAATTATATGCTTTAAGAGAAGATATTTAATTTCGTTTCTTGTTTTTTTTAACTACAAAATAGTTTTATTTGGAGCTAATTTATCGTCACGACAGATTTATTTGTAGGTATATAACTGTGTTGGTAATATAGCATCGACACAAATTGGGATAGAATATACTCATAAACTACAATAATATGTCTCTTTACATATTATTGTAAAATAAATTAATTTGTTGACATAAACTTCTTTCTATAAACTGATGTCATCTTTTTGTTACACCCTATCATCCCTTGAAATATTGTATCATTCGATACGTATACAAGTTTTATATGTAATCTAGTTTATTAGGTATTTCAATAGTTGAGATATTAGGTATTAGTTATTAGGTATTATAATATCTGAGAAATAATAACCAAAGGAAATACAAATAAGATCTACATAATTGAGGTGTGTAAGATCTACATGTTATGGAAGAAAATTTTCATGTAATAGAAGGAGCATTTCCATTCCTCAAAACATACTATGTTTTAATTGAATTTTCAAATAAAAATAATAAATATTAATTTAAGCAAAAAAATCTGATAAAACATAGCATTCTACATCCAGAATGGCTACTTTTTATGCACTTTTAAAATTCCAAAATCTAACAAATATTTTAAAAATTGTGAGCGTTGATTGAACAGGTGTTATTTATGGATTTGATTCTGCATTAGCACATGTTGTTTGGGAAATCTTTTCCCAACACAAAAATTATGAAGATGCACCATTCAGTTTTTCGTAAACATCTATTTGATCAAAGGATTTAACGGTGGTGTGGTGTTGATGATAAACAAGTTAAATAGGTGCAGTTATTGCAGCACAGGAAAGGGAAGTACTTGAAGACTATCTATTCTGGGACAAGACGAGCCATGTTTTTATTTCATCGACCATACAACTAGTGTATTGAAAATCACTATTTATGCAATAAATATCACAATAGAAAAATACCGATTTTTTTATTACTAACCAACATAAAATTGTAAGGTGTAATGAAAAAAAATGAATTAATAATCTGAAGTAGAGGATACATTGTACGTATTCCTATCTTTTTGCTCTAGCTTTTAATATCATCAAATGATTTATTAAAAATAATAAAACGGTGAAATTTTTATATATGTATAAACATTTTTGTCATCCATGGGAAGTGCGTTTCGTTTTAATCCGAATTCGGATTAATTTCCTACATGACATAACCCATTCAAAAAATTCATTCTCATGACAAGATAATTTACAACTGAATAGCTTGTCTTATTGTTCGCACTTTTATATTACGAAATGTTTCATTTCATTACACAAAAATAGTGTTAATTCACGTAGTACATTTAATGGGAATTTTTCTTATTGATTTGATACGAAAACGATCGCTTAGTTGTTTACGAAGGATACGGTTATTCTGAAATACAAATGCGATGTGTTGGACTGAATCCAGGTCTTTGTTTTCCCAGACTTGGCGGGCTGTAAAGTTAAAAGGTTTGATGTAACAATAGTACTAAGATTGACACTAAAAGTTGCGGTGGTTTTACATGAAACATGAATTAACAAACACAATTTCCCACGACAAACTCAAAACACTTGTAGACCCTCCATTACATCATCAATTAGCCGGCAGGACGTTAGACACTTCCATTAATACATTTTAAATAATTTATTGTTTTGTGCAATTAAATACATGGAATCTATAATTTCCGCCATATGAATTAATAATCTTAGAAATAATTAATACGAGCGGTAGTGAACGTTTATGTAGACTAATTGGGAGGCGTCATATAGCGAGCATCCTGTTGTTATATCCTATTATTTTTTATATTTGCAATATTCTATTTATATCGTCGTTATTTACTTACTCCAGCTATTTATTAAAAACGTCAAACCGCAAAATGAGCAAATTATGATCGCTTAACTTGAACATGTCATCAAAAATATTTATGACACCAACAAGATTGCTAGTTATTATTTTTTATCCTGATGAAAATATTGGAATGTTATAATTGAATCTAATTTTCAGATTTCAATAAATCATCACGTTTTAACTGTAAAATTACCTACTAACATATTCAGTTGTGAGAATCCAGTACTTACTTGAATTCAATTTTCCCCATAGCGTTTCAGATAACAATCGTTATAAAGTGCGTACAACGGTAATGTCGTATGAAAGATACAATAACACAAAATGAAATTTTGTGGGTATACATTATATTATTTTTAACCTAATAGTTATAATAATAGAATTGTATTGTTGTGTGACGATTGTATCCCAGACAACCTTTAACCTTGACCCTCATAGTATTAACGCCTCTTTATACACAATTGCACTCAAATCGATAAGAAACACGCTAGATTGCGGTTCTTTTGAAGTAGAAAAATATACACTTATTTCAAATATATCATTCAATTAATACGTCCTTTTTCATATCAACCAAGTTAAAGGAATTACGTAATGATATTATTGCTTTTTTAATATACAGTCATATCATTAAAATATGTGCCACTGTATATTTAACCTAATAGCTATTCAACAACATGGTCCAAAGCAATGCTTGTTTCTCAATAAATATTGAGATAAGATGATGTAAGAGTCTGCGACTGTTTATGGTTAGATATTTTCAACTCCATATTTGACCGACATTTTAAAATTATCGGAGGTCAGATAATATTTTGCAAAGATAGGTGTTTGAAACAATGTGATTTTAAAAATTATATTGAAATTAGATTGACATCTGAAATACAATATAAAAAAATATTGTTTATTATTGAAATGATTCAACATAAACGAGACGGTCTAATGGATCTGTTTTTTTTTCATTTAATGGATATGACGCTTTTCTTTCTCATTTCAGCATATTGAGTGTAAATTGTGTGCGGTGGCTTTTCGTGACACTTTTTGGTCATTAATGAGTTATTTGTACGTGTAGGAACGACACATTATAAACAATAGCCGTTACTAAGTTCATCCACGTACATAATGGCCGAAAGCCGAATTCACTTTGAATGTAAATTACAACTGTACTTGACCATTTGGAGGTTTGACGGCCGATTGATTTGGTGGACAAACATGACTTTCTGGTCAATTTTAGTACAGAATGTCATGAGCATGTCCGATGATTTATGGTCTTTTTCTATGTTAAAGCAATTTGTTAAATGGCCATCTTAGTTTTATTTGGCCGGTGACCATTTATGAAGGTGTGGCCGATTATCATCATTATCATGATGATTGCCGCCATCAAAATGGCCCGCAATTACGGTGTTGAATCTACAAATTGCTCATACACATCGCATATAATGGGGATAGCATGAATTCCAAAAGAATTTCATAACATTTTTTGTATTCACCATTAGCATCGATTGTGTTAGTATATTAATTTATCAACAAAAGGCGTATTGAATGCCTTCATAGAGCTCTGTATGAAAAAATTAAATGACCTGTGTTTACATTATGAAATATTTCACAGCTGTTAGTAATAGACAAATGCATGTAAATCATCCCTGTTGATGGGTTTGGATGGTATTTTCATATCAATCATGATGATTTCATTAGAATAAGTCACAAGATAACATAAAAATATGCTTCTTTAAGCAAATTATTTTCTATTTAATTACATATTTTGAGCTGAGAGATAAAAAATAATTACTCAAATACTGTGATCATGGGTTCAAATCCTGCTCGACTCGAAAAAATGGATCGAATACTACTACTGAGAGATCAGGAATATTAATAAAAAGTATAATGAGAGTTGCGCTAGAGGTGAATAGTATTGGTGCATATACGAAGCTAGAGCTCTATTCGTATACGCACCGCACGCACACTCATTATATTAAATACACCCAAAAAAATCTACATACATAAACGGATAACAACTATATACATAGTCAAAAACACATACATACCAGTATCTCGTTTAAATATGAAAAACACGGAATTACGTACATTTATTTTATTTTTATTATTATTAGTTTGAATAGTATTGGGATTAAATATCCATTAACACACCTTTATGTACGTGTCTTTCATATATTCTGGTTAAGGGTTATTTTTATATATAATTTGACTAATTGTATTGTAAAACCCTCATTATGGTTTTGGATCACCTCAATGTGTATCTCATCTTCAATATTCGAACCAATAATTTATTATTATAATTCATCTATGTTTATTTTCAGGTCTCTATGATTATTATTGTGACCAATTATCCAATCCCAACGATCGTCTTCCGTGTTAAGAATCTCACTAGTTTAGTATTATAAATATAGAGTGATTACTTTAGGCGATCTTTTTCATTCTCAATTTGTTGAACACAGTGATGTGATTATATGATTGCCCTGGAGAATGCATCCGGTTCAATTCTAGACTTTTCTCACTTCCACACCATAAACAATCACCATAAGATGTGTTTTATTGACACGGTATGTCGATTTTCATATTACAACATCACCGCCATTAGATAATATGCAATCCATAACTTGAATATTTTCTTATAACAACTTTCCCATCCTGTCATTTAAAAAAACATACGTAGTTTTAATATATTATAATAAAACTTGATAAGACGACAGTATAATAGTATGCTTTGAACCCGTCACATACAAAACTGACGTTTGAATCGGGCACAAAAAACGTTAAATTCAACCGAGGGATAAAAAATCGGGCAAGGTTCCACATAAAAGACTCCGTCTCAGATGCAGGTGTGTCTTCTATACAAATATTTTATAATAAAAAAAACAAATAAAATAATATGTATTTTTCTAAATTAGTTATATATTAATATAGTATAATATTAATATAGTTATTTTCTTAATTAAATATCACGCACTTTCCATGAGTTGTTAGAGCAAAGCTCACACGAAACTGGTGGTTCTCGTCATATACAAAAGGCACTTTCCTCTCTCATTGTCGTAACATGTGTGAATAAATTATTGTATTCATATCACCATGCAATATTATCGATGCCTTTTAATATTCTTCACACGATTCTCAACTTAAATTTTTAAAATATAAGACGAAGACAGGAGCAGAATTTTATAAAAGGTAGCTAAGAATCCAGGTAACTATAGAAGAACCTGTCTAGATAAATGGATGTTTATTTTAATTTGTATAATTATTGTAGGAATATACCTATTTATTACTTGTTAACTGGTTAGTGGTCTTTTAAAAATAGTAAACTGAGTTGAAATCGGTTGTTAGATATAATATTATTATTTAAATAATTGATTAAAAACTAAATGATATGTTGGTTTTGAATTTGCAGATATGGATCTTGAGTTCATATGAGGATTGGCACTGTAATCCATTTGCTTTAATTTCTATATTTCCTAAATATAATGTATGAAATTAAATCAATAATATCCATCCATCCCTACATAATTGTACGATCTAAAATTTATTAGTCATCCTATGTGCAGATAATCACAGGATAAAATCTTCCATCACACTATACAATAAAAATTATTGTATTCGACTGTCAAAACATGCAGAATGAAGAATGTTAGGTTGGAATTTATGGTTCGTGTGCGTATTTTTTTGTTGCAATACATTATCCGTGTTGTGACCAGGTAAAGAATCCCTTCGAAAGGCCTTGGACAGTAAATTATATTACATATTATTATTAAGTTTTGAGGAAGTGTGTGGTAATAATTATAAGAAGCGGGGCGCAAAAACAATGAGGTCGTCGACAGGAAAGGGCGTACTTTGCGGAGACACAATCGTGTACTCAGTGTTAGCAACATTCGTTTTAAAACACTACTAACACACTCTATGAAGAAATAATTAATAACTAGTTTTGAAACAAATAAAAATACATATTGTGAGTAAGTAAAGTTTACTGACTATCGACGACAAGACGGGCGCACCTAAACGTGAGATCACTCAATCTATATAGATTAGATATTGAAGTCTTTTATATTATTTGTCTTATCTCCAAAAGCTATATCAGTCAATCTTTAAAATAATGCACATTTTGTGGCGAAGCGTATATAATAATTATAGTTCCAGAAACAACATTTGTTGTGTAATAAATTTATTTATTTATATAAAGCAGCCATAGAATCGCTCTGCCTGTTTTAAATTATTGCTTCTTTATTGACTTGATATTGATTTAATTGCTTTGATATTGACTGTGAAACAGGGTTAAGGACATGCTTGAAACAATCAACGGGAATAATTGTTTATTTTATCCCGATTTCACACTCCAATATTGATGGTTCAGTAACACAAAAATGTATGTACAAGTGTGCTGATTTCAAGGAAAGAAGAAACCAAATACTGTGTATTTATGTTTAGCGATTGTAATCCATATATTATTAAATTTTGGTGCAAATATATTGTTGTGATTTCATTTCGATGAAGGCGTGTATAACTACACGTTTTAATCTCAAACTGATTTGTTTTAAATACGTTTATGTTGAAGATCCAGAGACAAAAGTATCAGTTAGAATATGAGCAGAACCAACCGAATATCAGCAATTCTCCTAATTTATTTATTACCAATGAAACTTTATTCAATAAGCGGCCATTTTTCTAAAACCCAGTGCAAATTTTCTAGAACCTATCCAATGAAAAAATGTAAACAAACCGAGAGCTTGACTCTGATTGGCGCTCGTATTTCGGTCCATTCTCTTATTGGAGAAATTCCACAAGCAAAAGAATCTACATTTCAGTTTGCAATACAAGTCAACTAATAAGTGAAATGTTCCATTGTAAAATGAAAGTTATACTATCGAATGCATGTCTGTAGACATAATCGAGTGTGAAATTGTGAAGATATTGTAAGAGAAACTAGACTTCAAATAAATGACTCTCGTGGCCTATTTCGTAGGGCTTGTGATATTTATGACTGAATAATGTAAATGATTCTGGTTTCGTGTGGAAACATCAAAGATGACCCATTAGACAGCCCGTTAGTTGAAATGTCCGTATATCACACAAGTCCCATACTAAAGTTTTGTGTGTTACATAGCCGTAAATTGATATGGAATAATAGTTAGAAGTGGGTCGAGCGGATAAGAGTCAAAAAAAGCCAACCGATTGCTTCCAATTAAATTCCGAATTCTCGCGCTACAAGGAAACCGGTTCTGGATTTGGCATAGCAGGTTTTGTCATGGGACTCGAACAAGTTTGTATGGTGAATGGACCCTAACTTCATATGAACTTTGTAACCCAACTATATTCAATGACCTTAACACATGCACATACTTCATTGAGAAAAAAATATCTCAAAGATGCATCAATTTACACCTCTTTTATAATCATATTACCTGAAGAGAAGCCTCTTCTTCTTGGTCATTAATAATCGCTAATAGATGTAAAATAATTGTAAGCCTATTATGTTTAAAACAGGTACATAATAGTAATGAAAAAGATTGGATTTTTAGGAATATAACATTAATTCATTCAAATTTTAATCATGGCGTTTAGAATCTGCTATTATGGTTTGATATTTTAATAATTTCAAAAACTGAAACATGATTTTCTTTGTAACTTTATCTGCGACTTGTTTGATTAAAATTAGACCCATGTCTGTCAATCGCACTTAGATTTTCAAGTGTTATAAAATAAAATAAACATACACAGTGGACTTGAATATAAGCAGAAAAATAAGATTATTGTTGATTTAAAATATTATTTACGTTTATCAGTCACAATACACGTGCGAAAGTCACTACTAAGTACTTCACAGAAACAGCTGATTCCAAGATTCTGGCCCATTCCGGATCCCAAAAGCACCATTAATATTTTTAATTTATAATTTACTTATTCCCTTTAATTCACTGATACCTTACCACCCTCTAAAACATTCTCAGTTAATTAAATTCCACCCTGTCTATGTTACAGTATTATTTTTAACCCAAAAAAATATCTATTACCTAACTTGTAGGAATATAATTTCTGGTCATGTATAAACATTCTATAAATAATAATTAATTTCATTAAATTAGTGTTAAGGTTAAATAGTGTAATTTATTAATAAAATACATAAATGAAATCTATTATTGACCTAAAAAGGCGGGTTTCCTTTATAGTGGCATTCTTATCATTATTACCGTAATGACCTCGCAACACATACAAAGGACAGTTTGATAAATATTATTTTTATTTTTTTACGATGGAGTGTTATGGAATGTATTATTAGTAATATAATAATAGTGTATTGGAATGCAAGACGGCTTTAAGAACGTGGTGTCCCAGTTTTCATTGGAGGTACTACGAATACAGCCTTAACATACACCTGGTTTATGTCTACTAATCTTTGTTTATTTACTACTATCTACAATCAAGATTATTCAAATACGACCACTCAATGTGCCGACAGTATTAGGATGAATTATTGCACCTGGAACTGCTTCTGGACATACCTTTCATCGGCTTATTATATATTTTTATCCATTTAAATGAATAATCTTTAAAGATATTTTATATTTATTACTTAGATTAGTATTAATAGTCAATCTATGAGGATGACTACAAATTAGTAGTCAAAATTCAAGTGTGGATATTACACCAAACAAATTTCTTCAAATTGTGGAATTCCACCCAGAATTCAACAATATCAACAGAATAATATTTATTTCTTTAAATTACCAAATCTGCACTAAAATGCAAGATAGATTATTTTGTATGATTTGACATTTTATAACCCGCGATTTTATAAAAAGTGAATATACGCCATTCTATTATGAACAGGCAGGCACTTCTATAAAAAAAAATATTTATATAAATCCATTGATTAAAATTGTAGTTTTTGATATATGTATATATTGCTGCATTTTAATATTTAACAGTACCAATACACGTATCAAAATAAAATATATACTTATCACAATTTAAGAAACGCATTTTTTATTATTTTCGATTACACATACATACAACCAGATTATCGGGTCAATTAAGATAAATATGTCATTTTGAAACAAAAGGAACCACTTTCCAAATTTAACTTAAGTGTAAAATAGTGAATACATATTTCTATGGGCAAATGTTGTTTTATTTTTAACCATTATTCAACCTCTTTTGTTGGCAGAAATAAAAATTGTGAGCATCAATCATATGGAAGTTGAGGAGGGCCACAATGTCATGGTTTCAAGCCTGAAATGAGGTCATGTCCCATTTAGTCATGGCGGCGCGTGGATGACATCATGTCGATTTGGAGCAGGTGGAATATATCAGACACTTTAGTAAAAGACCTATCTTAAGGATAGCTATAAAGATAACTACAATGAGTTAAATAGGGCGCGCATCTAGCTAATACTAAAGGTTTCAAATATCAAGGAAATAATTGGATGCGTTGCTGTATGCTGCAGGTGGAATTTTTTCCACGAGTTTTTTTATCAACTTTAAAACATTTTTTATACCAGCTTAAAATTTCAGAATAAAAGGCGGATGGCTGTTAATACTATCATGGGTTCAAATCCCACTCAAATCATTTTTTTAATATTTGATTGGATCGTTTATTACGGCGAAATATTAATTAAATCTCGGTTGATCAATTTGATCCAGGTGTACTTTATTTTTGAAATCGAGCAGAGCCGCTCTGTCGGTGACCTGTGTAACTAGAAATAGTTAAGATTACCATACCACGAGTATCATAGGTTTCGCCCAATAATAGGCGTTGGCGGGTTACCAACTGATATTTTGACATTGAAGTTTGCTCTAGAAACATGAGAATCCGTGCATATATCGTTGTATTTTATTTGTAAAAGATTGTTAGGGTAACAACTTGGATACTAAATAATATAAAGAATTTTGCCAACGTCTGATTTTTTTTTATTTATTGGTTGAGGAAACCAATTGAGTACTCTGAATATAATATCAATATGAAAATAATCAAACCACCGCCACTGTACAAATTTTTCATTGAAAATAAATATAAACATACCACCCACATCCAACTCGGCTCGTATATACTTAATTGATGATTTATGAATGTCTGATTGAACACAATTACAAGATGAATAATTACAGAGATTGTATTATTGATGAATGAGTTTACGGGTGTGTAGAAAGTGCAATTTCTGATCATTGGCGTCGTAAATGCGATAAACTAGCACTGGAATAGCTTTCGCCGGACACATTGTTCACATTTATAATTAGTGATAATTGCATAATATGTGTAATACAATTCAGATCATAAGGGCAGATGGAATTGGCCTCGGGCGGAGAAACGACTCCTTTACTGTAATACCACAAAAAATGTATGAAAGAATTGTGCCATCCACACAATTCGAAAGCTGTTCCAATATCTTGCACCGAAAGCCTGATGCATGACTCATTGCGGCACTGACATCAAAATATAATGGAATATTGAAGATACACCTATCATCGATTGATCAACAAGTAACATAAAAAGCCCTGTGAAGGAATTAGAAAGTGGGTGCTTTTATGACCCTTAAGAGAAATTCGAACATTATGATGGAAACGTGTATCGAATTATATACATATAACCCGGATCAAATTTATAATACTTTTGTAGGGTTGTAAATAAAATGAATTTATATTTAATACACAAAACTGATATATCAATGAATCAATCAATTAAATTGCATGATTATCGTAATCACAACTGACCATGACACGAGTAAAAAAATCACTATATTCGTTTAAACATTTAAATCGAATACGTGTAAAAATATTTCTCAATAACATAAATGATGATATTTCATATAAAATTTGGTATTGATTTTTTAATGTATTATGCATGATTATTAATATTTATATAAAGTCTATTAACACAATGTAAATATTCATTTAATTGGCAGCTTATCAATAATAAATGTATTAAAGGTAAATGATAGTAAATATTATTTATGTTTACGGAAACTCTAAAAACTGTTCGTTATATTCAGTTAATATTTAAACAGTTTAACTTACATTTTATTTCCCCTGAAGTAAATGTAATTTGTGCTTGTAGAGTAAATGTCAAATGTATTATGCATGATTATTAATATAATATTTGTGTAATGTCTATTTACACAGTGTTACTATTCATTTAATAGATATCTTATCAATAATAAACGTATTAAAGGCAAATAATAGTAATTATTGTTTATTATTACGGAAACTCTAAAAACTGTAGGCCATATTTAGATAATATTTAATTACATTTTGTTTCCAAGTGTAACTTGTGTTTGTAGAGCAAATGTCAAACTTAGATAACCCCCGAGGTTAACTGATCTACAGCTAATGGCTGTGATTGGGGAATTGTAAATAACCTATAATTTCAGTTTTACGGGGTAATCAATTAAGAGTTGCTATTTATATCGCCTCAGGGCATGTTTAGAGATTGACATTTGCTCTAACTTTAAAGAACGTGTAGTCTAAAAATAAGCAGAATCATTTTCTTGTAAACGAGCAACGAGTGGTTACATTATTTATTGGTTTTGGCTGTGTTTATTTTTCAAGTAATGGTGCATTTTCAATTTCGATTCTCTCCGCACGCTTTAACTTATAGCTTATCCAATCTAGTTTGTATTTTAAACACATTGGCAAATGCATTTAACAATGTAATGCATGTGTGATATAAATGAAGATTATTAATAGAAAAAGCGAGTTGTAATAGAAACCGCTCGTTGTGGACGACATGTTTATTTAACCGGATTATGATCTAAGTGAGGCCGACCATCTGTTTCCTAGTCAACTTTGCCATGTTTAAATCAATGAAATCCACATTCTATTGTTGTGTGCCGCTAATTACTCACAAGAAAATACACTTCTTCATACCAGAAAGGGAAAATGAAAAAAAAAACCGATAGTTCCAGGTTTACTTACACCTGTCGGAGCCTCCTTGTAAGAAGAACTCGATACTTTGGCTAATTTTCAATACACACAAAAACGATTATTGTGTGGCCTTTGAGATCGGCCGCGAACTAAAAACATGGCTAAGGTCATTGAGATATTACTATCTTGTATTATTGACAGAGAAATCCTTTCAAGCGACACGCGAGCGCTGTTCCCTGTTTTGAATTCGGGAGGGGAAGCTGGATTATTATCGTGCTTGGGGTGTCGAGCGTGACTTCTTCCCAATAACAAAGATCAACAGTTTTATAAATATAGAAATGTTTAATTTTAAACTCACCATGGACAGGTACATCTTGCTCCAGGATTTAAATTAGTACCATTCAATCTGGAGGCAGGAGCATATTATTCAAATTATATACGACCTGCTTTATGTACATATAACTTTCACTCACTCACAGTCGCATGTATTCAGTCTGATGTTAAGAATAGTTTTTCCGATTGGTTTGATTCGTAAATATAAATATGATTATTTGTTTGTTTACAAATTGAAGAGGCAAACAGTATAACACGTCCACACTGTTCCGCCTTTGAACGACAACTGAACACAGTGGTTGAGCGAGTCAGCGATGCGCAACAGTTCATATATGAGAATAATAATATTTTTAATCTTAATACATAATAATCACACCGTATGAAAATTGTGTACTGTGACTTATGCCTATATACTCACAGTATTTATGTAAGTATGTTATTATTTTTTTTTTTAATATCGTAATTTAATATTAAACGTTTCACTATTCCATATAATAATTTGAAATTATTTATTAATATAAAAAAAACATCATTCAAGGCAAGTGCAAAAGACAGGTTTCATACTAGTACATACATTATTATTTTTTTTTATTTCAAAGTAATGTGTATACATTCGAAATGAAGCTTTTTGTACACTTGTGAATTTACACTTTACAAAATTGCGCTTTCGTGTTTTTAATCAAATTTAATGATAATTATAACGTGACACGGTACTCCCTTTATGGGATTGACCCAGTCTTATGCGGCACTCAAGTTTACAACCGTTCTCTTTAATTAAAATCTATAGAGATAAGCCTCGAAAGGCCCTTATTAATAATCAATACCACAATTTTTAGATAGATTCCTATATATTTAAAAGGAAATGATGTGTTTTATTATATAAATATCGAATCCATTTAAAAACCCAGTTTCACATTAAATCATTGGTGCACACAGATTTATATAATAAGGATAAGAATTGATGGTATCAGCAGTTAGGATATTTAAAGGACGTTTCGTAAATGTTTGCTTACAAAGAAATTCAAACCCCCAACCGATTAGAGCAGGTGAGAATGTTTTTCTAAGTAAGTTATTACATGATTTACCATGTATCTTTATAAACTGATAAAAATATTTATTATTAAATAAAAAGCGTGATTCGGAGGTTATTGTATCGGTATTTAACATGTGTAGATTATAATGAAGATGTATTGCTAGAGGAGGAATCGTGATTTTTGTGCAGTTTTGCTGTCAAACGAATGAGGATCACGACTCTTTGACTAGCACGCATCTTTTTACCTCACGATCTAACACTCTTTTAAAAACATAACTATGTGTTTGATTATTAGAATCGATACAAAGAGTCCCCAAAGGCAAGTCGGTGGCTTTTATGAAGATTCTGCATAGAATACGGTATGATGAATATACAATAAATTACAAACTGAAATATTCATATCGAATCATTCTGATCAATCGTTTCGAACTGATATACAAAAAGTGAAACGATTATTTAAAGGTACTCTTTGTTTCTTATGTTAAAATCAAATGTGAAAATTCAGACACCTGCAAAGCGAGTTAACTTACCAATCACAGCCGTTATCGGAAATATCATAACACATTTTTGTTGAATGTCCGGGCCAATGTTGGATAATTTAAATATTTACTCCACAAATATAAGCAACAAAAAGTAGCAGCCATTCTATTGAAAACTTTATTCAGTTAACTTTTACAAAATCAAAATAAAACTACCCATTTCAGTATAAATTAATAAAAAAAAATACGTAAATTATCAGGTATTTTGTATAACTCAAAACAATATAGGTATATTCAATTATCACATATCTAAATCTTTCATACTTTCTCAACTGTTGATGATATTAGGATTGAGTAATGTCAAAAATGCTTAATATATTCAATGTTAATGAAGCATTAGATAATTGCATTGTTGGATATTCTGTGATGAAAATGACATGGAATATTCTCAAAACAAATTATAGACGTACGATATTTTTTTTCTCACAATTTGCAATGATTACCATATTATTATACTAGTAAAATAATACGACTTGTATTATACACCAATTAAACAATATCTTTTATTATATTATCTTTTATATGGATAAAAATTCCACGGCGTCTATTCACGATGACATTTCTGTTTGTACGTGTCGGTATTTTATTTTCACTCTGCCCTAAGCAAAGAATAATGACACATACTTATCTTATAAATTTATTTTAATTGCAAAAAAATAATATTTTCAAACTTTCTAACGTTACGTAAAATAATATTTTTTTAAAGAAATGGCATGGGTAATTGCGTTTCTCGATTCATATGTAAATTTTAAGTTGAATCATGCTTTCTGCAACAAGAGGCAATTTTTCGCCTTGCGCCCAAACAATTTGTTCCACTTTCCCGACACAATGGATTTTTTGAAGATTTCCACGATAATAAAACACACGGCGATGATGATTATGCGATTTATAATTTGTGTGATCAAATAAATATACAATGGGATTTGAGAAGAGTGTGAATTAAATAACAGATTAGTGTAATTCACACATTATGTAGTAAATTACGTTTTAAGTTGTTTTTTTTTCTTTAGTTTTTATTCCAACTATGGCTTCTGCATAACAAAATTACTTTCGATTTATATCCCTGTATATTATATTGTTGAAATCGGCTCTAGCGTATTTTTATCAGATTTGGTGGAATCAACACATTAACTTATTGCCTTACTCTTATTATGCAGCACTGAATCGGGGAGTAAACATTCTAATTCAGGATATAAATTCAAAAGCCAGATAGATACTAGAAGGCCATATAACTGGATAAATAAATATCAAGATGGCGGACCAAGTAGACGAGTCTGAGTTAGACAAAGCTAATTGTTTGATTTGCGTGTTGTGTTTAATCGATAGATTTGTACATCGCTCTTTAAAACTGTTGTTTAAATACTTTTAATCACCTTGATTACAGTGTCGCTCAGTCCTCAATCAAACTCATCTGCTTGGTCCGCCATCTAGATATTTATACATCCAGTTGCATGGCCTGCTAATATACCGGTGGTATCGTTCAGATGCCACCTCAGTCAACTATTTTCAAAAATACTGAATAGAAAGACACATTAAGCACCTAAAAATTTTATAGGATAACATTTTTTTTTCATAGATATATTCGGTAAGATCAGACCAAACTATAAATTAATCTATAAATACCCAAAATAATATTTCGTTCATCAATAACAATATTTATATGGAAAGTAGTATAAGTTTAACGACCCAAATAATGATTATGTCAACCACACAACCACAAAACATTGCTAAATATAGGCGTTACCTTTTGTCGATTACACTTTGTCATTTGAGTACTTGGCAATGACGTAATCATTATTTTATGTTTTTATTACTGTTATAAACAACCACCCATGAACTAATGAATAATATTATTTATCTATTCATTTTATATAATACATTGTACCTACACGTATAGACGCACGTGGAGAATATTATTGTTATGTTAGATGCGTGATAGAAATTATAATTATTATATTAAACGATGAGACTTTTCTACGAATTCCACAACGTAAATAAACGACAAAGCCTTATTTTCTATTGTATGTAATATATTAACATAGAATGATGCAATACCATTTGTATGATTGGCCCGGTTTGTTGCGATACAAATATTTAATCATAGTATTTTCAGTTCTTTATATTATTTCCCGTACACATAAAAAAAACAAATACTTTAAAAAAATTACAATATACAGCAGAAACTAAATATTTTTAAAATGAACATCAAGCCACGGCTTTCATTCTATACGCTTCAATTATATTACGAGCTTAGTTTTTTAAAGGTTGATTTATTTCAGATTTAAAAAAAACAAGCTGGATTAAGATTTTTCTTATAGCCTTATAAGTAAACCTCGACAAAGAGGGTGAAAAAACAGCTTTTCAATTGTTGACTATAGTAGATCACTGCGAGGCTTACATTTTTATTAAATATATTGCTTTATTATTCGGTAAAATGTATTATTCTATTTGAATTTTCGGATGTTAACAGAAAAATATTAAGTAAAATATTATTATACTTTATAGTTTGTCCTATGAATATAATAATTTATGTATGATAACTGTATATGTATCATATAATTTTGTGTAAATATCAGAGAGTTAAAATAATTAATTGAAGTAATTAATATTAAATCAACCAGCGATAGCTCAGAGGATAAGACACGTGGCTAAAAATACTGTGGCCATGGGTTCAAATCCCACTCAAGTGAAAATATTTTTAATTGATTTGATCGGTTATTACGACTAAGAGATCAGAAATAATATTAATAAGATCCCGATCGATCGTCTGATCCAGGTTTACTCTGATATCCTGCATTGTAAGGTAAATACTGATTATTAAGTCGGTGACCTGTGTAACTAGTAATAGTTAAGATCACCGACAGACAATTATCACGTTGTTGTGTATAAAAAACCCTCTCAAAAAGACCCTTTCTAAAAATAAAAAAGCTCTTCGGAGCGTAAATAAATAAATAAATAAATAGGAAAATCGTTGCAGAGATTGAATACGTCAATGCACTTAATTACACCCATTTGGACTAGGTCTGCTTATAAGATAAGACAGAATAAATGAAAGATAGTTCATCTATAACAAATATTTTAATTGGGAGAGAAATTATTTCATGGAGTACTGCCTATACTTTTTTATTTTTAATTATTATAATGTTATGATTCAGTTGTATTATGACTCCAAAAACCTTGTAATACCGAGAAGTATATTGAAATAATATAATATTATTCTGTCTACTTCTCAGTCCTACAATCTGTATGCGAAAAAGGCTTAACCCATGTTTAGGAGAAAAAATAAACAAAGGCTTAATAAACTCCAAAATATTTAAAAATCATCTTCATCGCCAAACTATACATATTTTGTACAAATAAATATTAATCTGTTTATTTTATACAGTTGAGGCGAAATCAAAGGCATGCCGCCATCATAATAAAGAACAGACGATACGTCTCGCAATAAATGACCATATCCATAAATTAATACAGATTTATTTTGATTAAAATGCGTTATTATTTAGAGCAAAACTGAATATGCATTAAACGGAGAAAGTGCCCTGGCAATATATCAAATAGTTGAGATGTTCGTGTGTCTGGTTGCTGTCTCAAGTGGATCCGTTCTCATTCTTGTGTTTATTTTTGAAGACTTTTACAATGAAATAAATCACATCTATGTAATTAAATATACTTATAAAAATGTATTCTAGACACGCCTTTATAAGGCCGTTGCACTACATTGAATGGACTTTTGTTTGTCGTCAACTTAATGCATATTATCAGATCTTGCGTACGAAAAGAGCTTTTACTAGATTGGATATGTCATGTGTATTTTTTATAGAAAATATTATTAAAATCACTTAGTTCTACTTGAGCAATATTGAAAAAATCTTCGGATATCCTACCCTTTGACTAAAAATCATAAATACAGTGATGGATTATAGTAGCTGGGGTTAAACCAGTGTTAAAATGTGTATTTCAGAAGGGTAGATATCAGGGTGTGGGGGAATAATATATAAATATTCCAGGATATTCTAGGGAGTGTCTTCTTTAATGTCGATGACCTCCACTGACCATGATTATGAAGAAATCCCCTTTATAACACACAATGGGAATTATTTACACATAAGTTTTATATTAAATTAATCACGTCTATTAATGAATGAAGTGATTCAATAACTGTTATTAATCAAATGCTTTTTAACAACTTTGCGAAAGTTGTTATATTATGGTGGCGTGTTGCATGGAAATAAAAACGCAATTTCACAAGGTAAACAAGATTAATAAATTATTCTAAAAATTCAGTTTCTTCCAAAAACATACATTTGACACGCGAAGTTCATTTCACATGCACGCTGAATAATTTTGGAGAATATTTCGCAAGAAAAAAATTATGAAAAAACCCTATGTAAATTCAATGCTATAAAGATCCAGCTATTTTTATAGCTTAATAATTAGTGAGTGTGTTTATCTAAATTTGAATCTAAATAAAATTATATTATTTCAAGCAAGTCTACGGATATTTAAATAAATTTAGGAAATATATCACAGTGGTCGTTTTATAAATGTATAAAAAACGTCTTTTTCAATTATAGTAACAGATTTTATACGAAAAGTGTTCAATTTATATTTAATTTGTTAGAAAAGTCGTAAAAATATCTGTCATACTTATAAGTTAATAAATTTATAGTTCATATTTCGCTGCTGTGTTTGACGTGCTCCTCTATAATTTATGACTATTTTGAATGTCGTCTAAAAACCATAATCATCAAAGTGCAACATAATCTGTAGCTTGTGATTGATATTTTATGCATTCATAAAAATAAAATCAGATTAGGCCCTCAAAATCAAGTCACACGAACTGAACTTTCCAGCTAGTTCGCCAAATGACAGCGACTGATTGACATTTGTATTAAGGTCAAAATTGTCAAGCGTGACATAAAATAAAGTAGCAGATATCAGTTTAAGGATGACCCAAATCTGGTAAAGATAATATAATGATATGCTAAAATAGGTTCTCTGTTTCGTGTTGTGGCTTAACTGGTGCCTGATACTACCAATAGCGTGACTATTTCTAACTCTACACCATCAACTATATTACCCATATTATATCTTCAAATAAAAAAAAATCGTGTCCAGTGTGTTTATCATGAGAATGTCCGGTCCGGTCAGAATATTAAAGTTCATTCAAAAACACTATAAAAAACTAAATTAAAATTTATCTAAAGGCACTTAAGTCCCGTACACAAAACTGGCAACATTTAAATAAGATAAAATATAATTGAGGCACAAAATTAACTAGAGAGTCTGTATAGGTTTTTGTTCGATATAGGTAATTTATTTAATTCGGCAGATCAAGAATATCAGTAAAAAAATCAATGGCTAAATATGATGCATTGGTTTTTATTTCAATTAATAAATCGTTAAGTGCGTTTATAGGGGGTTATCAGTTCTATCTCCTTGTCAAATTTTAACTGAGATAAACCTCAGAATATATATATATATATATATATATATATATATATATATATATATATATATATATATATATATATATATATATATATATATATATATATATATATATATATATATATATATATATATATATATATATATATGTATAATTAGAATTTTATAGACATTCATTTGATGTGAATCAGTGATATTTCATTCATCAATCTTAAAGAATGTGAATGGCTTATGATATTACATAAAGGCGTGTCAATAAACAATCCTTGAGATGACTTTCGCTCGCATTAGTACAATTCTCTTAAACCGGGATATTTTTTACTCGCTTTAAAAATGGCCTTCAATAAGAATATTCAAGCATGATTTCGAAAGCGGTATTGTGTATGATACATTTGCCGTTGAAAAGAGGACTCGTTACGATTGTATTGTGGATGATAGGTGTCAAATTGTAGGTCTATATATTAACCAAAGATGATAATAGTCCCGGTGAGCCCCCGGGATACATTTTGTATACTGGTTTTACTCCTCGCATCTGTTGTTATTTTTATAACACATCTGCTGTCGACATCATCTCACCGCGACGAATCAATAGTATTAATAAAATTATCCAGTAATTCACACATTAATTCCATAATATTTCAATAATTACTCACATCATGAGAGCGACCTTGAACCATGGCGTCAACGTCCACTTCACTCAAACTGGACCAATTGATTATTGACGGCAATTTGTAATGATTATTAAAAGTTTCAATAATAAACTTATAAAACCAACGTGTCACTGAAATATGCTCATTATATAAACACGAGGAAAGGCGACTTCCGTGCCAAATTGGACCATGTTATTATATTATTACCCCTAGTAAATTAGGCACACTTGTTGAATGATATCCGAAATGTATATATTAAAATAATAATGTAATAATATGAACCAATTTGTAACCTTAATCGCATGTGACACTATACGGATTCCTCTTTATTTAATATTTTAATAATTATTTCGTTTCGTTCGTATGTGAAGAGCGTCGAAATCATGGCGTCCATCGCCGAGGGACGCCATTAACAAACTAAAATACTGGACTTCTCTTGCCCCACACCCACAATGTACTTGCTACAGATACATTTTTAAAATAAACATACATTTTATAATTTGTTGTGTGTAAACAATAGTCATTATCAGGCACTTTTCTTATCAGACGTCGAGATAAACCGACGTTCCACATTACGAATCATGTAGCGCACCTGGATAAGTTTCATTAGTATGCCATATAATGAATATCAACCCCCAATTATTATTTATTTACTTACTTAACTGATAAAATTGACGTAAAATAAACGAAAAACAATTACTTAAACTACTTTCTCTCCCCGAATTATTATAATTCAAGGGTCAACTCAATTTTTAGCCATGCTTGAAGATCCCAAATATTTACATTTCTATTAAAGATATATTTTAAAATATATCATATTCTATGAATTCTAAAATCTTCAAATTAAAGTCTCGCCATTGTTACAAGACCAAACCATTTTTTTCCAAAAAAAAATGGAAGCGTCAATGTGTAATTTATGCTGGACTTAATTAAAAGTGTTTTCAACGCCAGGAATAGAAAATAAGCCAACAGTGCGTAGCTACACCAATCAGCCATGAACACATGTCTGTTACAATAATATTATTATTTTATTATCGAGAAAATAAGCTTTTTAATCTTCATTAATCATTATTTTTCGACTTCGATGCTTTACTGGACGAGGAATGTTTTTACAATATTATGTAAGCGAGAAATAAAGATTATGAGATTTTGAATTGGTATAGTTGGAGTGTGATGATTTATTTTGAGAAATCCATCTAAGAAATATGTTGTTTGACGGAAATAAACTAAAGGACACATCCAAGACCAACGCAACGACCGTAAACTTTGATCTTCCTATCTCAACCTTTTACAATTTAAGCTATCATGAAAGATCTTTGAACTAAAAAAAGTATATTTTTTTACTTGTTCAAATTTAATTAGTTATAGTCACTTTTTTATAGTTGCTTAAACCTACTCTTTGTTTCTTATGTTTTAGAGAAAATATCATATTTCAGAGATACCTATACACATAGGCGGACTCTCATCAAAAACGGTTATGATTGGTAATATCGTAAGATGATAATGGTATTATTGTCTTGCGGTGCTGTCAATTATGGCCGTTGATGAGAAATCTGGAAACTGGGCATGTCTAAAGATTGACATTTTCTCTTCAAACATAAGGATAAAAAAGCGCTCTAATATTTTGTAATAATATTCGTCTGTAAATATTTCATTATAATCATTACATTTTATTATCTTAATATTTTTAGAATTTAACATGATATATATTTGTTTTATTTATACGTGACATTGACAGCGTTTATATTTTGTACTGGCAATGTTCAAAATGTTGCCATGCGGTATTGTTTGACAGCTAGCGCACGTGTGTGTCAAATAATGTGGTGAAAACGTTGTTTACTTGATTTAGGTTTCAATTATAATTGTTGTGTTAAATCTATCAAGATGTCTTGCTATTTACATAATATTAGATTTTATGACTGCGAAGTGAAAGCCATTCACTGTTTAGCTTTGAATAAGAATAATAACTGGCTTGCAGTTTCCAGGTTAGTTCGATACATATTTTAAATTAACTATGAGTAGTTAAAGTAAAATTTTTTTTTAAATTTCAGAAAAGATGCGTCTATCGAAATATGGGACGTCAAAGATTCTCCTTGCATAATTCGTACTATTCAAGGAACAGAATCAGGTTCTATAGAAGCTATGTGCTGGGTACAAAATCGTTTGTTATCAACTGGTCTCAGTGGTGCTGTTGTTCAGTGGGATTTAGAAAGTTTATCCCCAATACAATCAATATTAGTCACCGGTGAAGCTGCCTGGTGTATTGACGTGAACAATTCTGGCTCGACTATTGTTGTAGGAACAGAATTAGGCTTTATCAACTTATTTTCTATGACTGATGAACGTCTTATATATGATAAATTATTCGACAAGCAAGAAGGAAGAATATTATGTTGTAAATTTGATCCATCAGGACAATTACTAGTAACAGGTAAATGGTTTTTACAAATACTGCAAATTTTGTGTAATAAATAATATACATAATTTTTTTTAATAGGTTCATTAGAAACTATTCGTGTTTGGAATGTTAGTACTGGACAGGCTTTACATAGGATGACTACAGGTCGTGCACAAAAGAATACAGAAACTATTGTTTGGTCATTAGCAGTTACAAGAGATTTGACCATCATATCGGGTGACTCTAGAGGACAACTTACTTTTTGGGATGCTAAACAAGGAGATCAAATTGATTCCCTTGCAACACACAAAAGTGATATCCTAGCTATAGCATTATCAGATGACGAACAGTCTTTATATTGTGCTGGAGTTGATCCGATGATTGTTAATTTCATGAAAGTTAAATTAAAGCACAAAGGCGATGATAAGCCTATTGAGAAATGGGTCAAAAATATACAAAGAAATATTCATCAACACGATGTCAGGTGATTAAATAATTTAAATAAATTCAAATTCCATACTTTGTTTCAAAATAATTTAAACGATTATTTTTAGAGCTTTGGCACTACACAATAATAAGCTTTATTCGGCAGGCGTAGACGGTTATTTGGCTATGTCTAGTTATCCACCGAAAGTTCTAGTAAAATATCCTTCTTTAATATCGAACGCTCTAATCGAATACAACAAAGAAGAGAAATTAATATTATTGAGATACACATCTAGTATTGAAGTGTGGAAATTAGGATGTCCCCTTGCTGACGAACATGGTAAAACAACTTACACAGTTCACGAAGAAGATGATAAAAATTATTCACACACCAATGGTGAAAAGGAATCTTACGTGGATAAGTCGGAGACAAAATCAACTAAAAGGTTGACGCTTTCACATGGCCCTCAAAGGCTTTTAAAATTAAACACATCGAATTCAGCACCTTTAACTTGTTGTGCTCTATCACCTAATTCACGTTGGATTGCATATTCAACAGACACAAAATTCAAAATGTTCAAATTCACCAATGTAAGTCATTCTGCTTAATTATTTTGTAAATATGTACTTTTAATAAATCTATTTTTTATAGGAAAACAACACTCCTACTTTGACAAAAATAATTCCTTTACCTGATGAATTCACCCCGTGCTACCAAATGGCATTTTCACATGACTCGAAAACACTCTTGACTTCATCTGCTGATGGCCAAATCAAAATTTTCCACATACACAATGATGGAGCAGTCACTGTTGGATCTACTATGAACACTGATAATGGTAAATAGATTTAAGGACCCGACACAAATCAAAACAATGAGTTTAGCGATAAATGCTTGTATCTGATGAAATTGAAACAAAAACTGAAATGTCGATTTCAAAAATGATTTTCCAATTTTTAAAACCTCTCATTTTTTAACTCCCCTCCTTTTAACAAATACAATACAAGTATATGTTACAATTTCTACCAAAATAGAAAAAAAATATTTATAGGTGACAAATAGTTTTGTCGCTTTGTTTTAGAATTAGAATTGTAGTTGGTATCTAAATCTTCCCCAAAAAATTACTATTGACAAGTTGTTGAATCATTCTAAATTCTGGAATTTGAATCTCCAATTAATTATGTAAACTTCTGTGAGTTGTCCTGAGTGACTATGACTCTGAGTCCATATATTTATTAAAACTGACTGAAGTTAAAATTACTGTTAGCATGAGTTGATATTATAATAATGTTTTTTTGTGTTAAGCTAATTTTCATTTGATTGTTAAAAATTTTATTGAGCCTTTTTTTTTAGTATTGAAAACAAAAATGCTCACAAAATTGTTAGTGTCAGAATTCAATAATGGAAAATCATGTTATATTGTTGCCTGCGATGTGGATAACAATGTCGGTGTGTGGTCTTTCTCCACAAAGGATGTGTCGACTCCCCCCAAATTTGTAACGTCTCCACCGAAATGTACTTCACAATTATCAGCTGCTTGTGTCAATTATCACAGCAATACACTGCTTCTTGCATATGCAGACCAAAGGGTATATATCTTTTTATTACAATTTTACTTGGAATATTATAAAGAAAATATTAATTTTCAGATTGTTGAATATGATCTCTCAGGAAACTGCTTCACCGAATTCAGTAAGAGTTTGAATAATGGAGGTTTAGGAATTAAATGGTATAGTAGACAATTTCCAATAACACGAATTGAAATCCATCCACAAAACAAAAATGTATATTTGTTACATGATGATACAGCCATATACATTTTAAATAAAACGGTAAATATAATAAAAATACTTCAAATAACATACATATTAATGTTATAAATTATTTTATCTTAGCAAAATCAAGTAAAGACACCACCGCAGAAGAAAACCAAAAATCATTTGGGCGGTAATGAGGAAAAATTATGGCAAGTCTTGAAAAAAGTCCGAGTAAGTATTTCATGAAGTGTTATTTATAACATACAATTACAAATCATTTATATTTTAGCATTTGGCGTCCGCTGGTTGGATATCAGATAAGGAAATAGCTATTGTTGCAGTAGATCCTGATTCATTACTAGAGAAAATGCCACCATGTTTTGCTAAGAAACGTTTTGGAATTATGTGAATCGTTTTCAAAGATATTTTATTTAATATAAAGTACAAAATAAAAATAGTATTTTTTAATTACCCTTATTCAATCCGTTTTATCCCAAAAATATAAATGTCTCAGATTCTTTAGGAGGTAATGGTGTTATTTTTGATTTCTCTTTTTTTTCAAATGGATATTTTGATCTCCAACCGATCATACCTGTGAAATAATTAATTAACTGTATGTATGTATATTCATATTGTAAAATATTTTACCACTCGATGTTTTTGGAAAATCTTCAATAAGTGGCCTTTGTGATAAATCTAAAGGTATTGTTTTATGTTTTGGATTTAAGGACTCTACTGCCGACCAATATTCTTCGGGTGTCATGCCTGTTGAATTCAAAATACTAAATGCACAAAATGTAATTATAAAAGTATTCGACAACAAACCGTGTTTGATAGCTTCAGTTTCTAAATATTGTTTTTTATTTTTTAAAAATCCCCAATTCTCCTCCCATTCCTTGGCAGATGTTCTTTCTTTCATCACCTGTACCACTCTGAAAGAATACATTTATTATGAGACTCAATATGATTCTTAGTAATGAAAGCCTACAATTTTCCCTGCTGTTTAACGTAATCATCAATTGATGTCTTCCTTTGAGCCATTTGTGGAGATATTAAATGAGACTGTATTGTAATTGTTTGAATTATTGATCAAACGTGAATAAGGAATTCAGTGTATTTTTAAATCACCATGGTAACTTGATTAATTCATAAAGAATAATTTTGGTGTTCATTGATTGTAAATTGTTGTTAAAACATTATAATTATCAAAAAAGTTGTTATATTTTATGTTGCATGCAAGAACGGTTAGCTTTGGGTGTTTTATTTTATTAATGTTTTTTCATAAAAATGAATTCAAATATTTTTATATTTTAGAAAAAGCTGTTAATTCGATGAATGGGCCAGGAAAATATTTAAAAACCCTAATAAGAAACCATAGCTACATTATAAATATTTTTATATGTATTTTGCGACTCTGATCAGTTGCTCTCCTCGTCCATCAAGCATTTCATATTATTTATTATTAAGTTGTTATTTCTGAATGGGGAGTTTCAAAGGTCTGTGAAAAATGTTAGGGGCGGATAGCGTCGCGACGGTGAAAAATTCCAAGGTTTGCGCTCACAATGGAGGTTCATATCTAGAAGCGGAGATTGCAGTTATTTTAAACGCGTTTCTCTACACATAGTGTCTGTCTAGACTCTAGAGCTAGACTGTAGAACTACTTTTGTATGTAATAGTAGAAGGTGACCTGCCCCCGGGGGCGCAGCCCCACCTCTTCTAAAACTCAATCGGCTTCACTTTATTCTCTCATCAAAATAACTCGATCACGCTTTAATTATAAAAACTAGTTATCTAAAGATGTTCCATTCAAGTTCTGTTGATTCAATTAGTTATGTAAAATAGTGAATTGCCCTCAAATTTCGGCACATAACTTTGTGAATAAATTAAATTGATTAAATATTCTTTTACTGTCATAATAAAACGTAATAAACAATGATTTAAAATGTATCATGCTTTGATTCATTTTAATTTAAAAAATTACGTATAGGTGTGTACCTAATACCCAGCTCACCCTCATCTTGTTTATTATAATAATAATATAACTAAGCCATGTACTTTTCTTAAAGCTTGGAGTAGTTATAAGTACCCACTGCTTCTAAAAAAGTCCCAGTCGATTAAATTACCAACAATTTTACTACTATCCCAATCTCATTTAAATAATAACAAGACGATTAGTCACCACATATGATCACATAAATTTCAGAATAAATGAATTAAGCTTTGATAGCAATTGAGGTAGACTAGTGAGTCATTAATTGAATTTTGAGAATTTTCACTGAAAACTTTTCAATATTTTCTACAGCTGAAAGACGAAACTAAAATAAAAGTCAATATTATGTCCCCTGCTTAAGGTTTATGAGAACCCTCGATCAAATATCGTATTTTAACTACAAGTCTAACTGTTTAACAACAATCGGTGCGCCTGAATATAGGCAATACAATTGTTGGTATTTATAAAATATACTTTTAAAATGTTGATATTATAACCGGTATTTATAATTCGATGGGTCGTTATAGCAGAGCAGGAGATCTAGTTAAGCCATGGTAATTGTACTCTGAGGAATAAAACCATCACGAGCACCATCAGCAGCAATATAACTACCGACTCCAGCCAATGTACAAGGCCTTGTTAATTAATTAATAATACTATTGATAAACGTCGAAGTCGAGTGCATAATGAATAATATTTAAGAGTTCTTTTAACAAATTTCTTAAATTGATGGGTGAATTTTGTCTGCATATTCTCACTATTGTTCACGCAGTAGTTTTTAATTTTCCATCAAATCCGTAATTAAAAATAGAGACGTGTACGTATGAATCGAAAGAGACATAAATATATTATAGTCTTCAGACTAAGTGACATTATCAAAAATATGGATATTTAAGAAATAAAGTCTTTTGTATTATTAGTATGCATTGCTCCAGCTCCATCCAGACGTCTGTCACTAATGCACTTACATCACGGCGACATTGCGACTTGATTAAAAATGTCTCGTATGTCTTTTTACACAATGTCTTTCTGTGTGTTTCACTTATTCGTTTGTCGACGATGAAGCTCTACGACGACCTAGCTTATATTTTATTGCAAATACCTCTTACTATGAAACATTTCACCGCATTCACTTAACAAAATAAAATAGTACAATCTTGAATTTCTAAGAAATGACATCGTGGAATTTCATCAATATATCAATTGTATAAAAAAATATTTATAAATTATTAATTTGGTGTTGTCTACTCACAGGTTACCGACAGAGCAGCTTTGCCCGACTTAATAATCGGCCCAGGAAATAAGAGTAAACCTGGATTAATGCGACCAATCGAGATTTTATTAATAGTATTCCCAATCATACTAACTGATCAAATCATTTTTAAGAAGAAAACTTAGTTCATAATTAATATGATTAATCAGTTTTATAAAAGAAAAAAACAAGTAAAGAATTTATTCAAATGTATACAGGGTGGACTTAAATTAACTGAGAATCTTTATGGGGGGGCGGTTTTTTTTATTAATTAATCTTAAAAATATATAATAATATTAATTACGTATAACACACACAATATACACGTAACAGTCACTACTGAGTACTTCAGAGAATCATTTGATTCCAAGATGGTGGCCCAAACTCGATTCCTGAAGCACTAATAATATTATTAATTTTTTTTCTTCAATTATTCATTCGATACCCTATCACCCCCTAAAATATTCTCTCTCATCTGGTATAAATTATCCTTATATCAAAATCCAGGAAATCAGAGTAATTCTGAATTAAGACGATCGATTGGGATTTTGTTATTATTATTCCCGATAACCCAATCATATCATTTTTTTAAACAATTATTTTATTATTAATAACTTTATTTTTTTTTATAAATTGTTTTCTACAACATTTAACGAAATATTTGTTCAGTATTCGACAAAATAGTTTTTATAATTTGAAGTAGTTATTAATTGAGAAAATGAATATTTTTCAATTTCAAAAAATAAAATATCACAAAAAATTATACAACATACTTTGAACCCTTAAACCGGTTGAATATTAGATCAATTTTAAACATGGTTATTAGTTAATATGTTGTGTTATAAAGATACAGTGCTAGGTTCATAAGTCATAATAGCTTCAATGACTTTTTGACAAAGAAACATTACAACTTAATAGGAGTGCTTTGTCGGTCGGTTGTGGTCAAATGGCAGGCGGTATGCAAAGGATTAAGAATGTAGATAGTTATGACGATATGAGTGGTGCAGGGTGCAAGCACACAATTTTGAGATGATTTGGCAAAAGTTCTCCCCTTGTATGTATGGTGGGTGGACCGTCTAGACAGGTGGAGCAGCCCCCTTGATGCACCCTGTCCACGCCCCCATATAACCTTAGTCTAGATCCCCTGCCTGCACTGCAACACTATAACCACCCCATCAATAAAATATTACACTTTTAAACACCCTGCCATCGTGACAGATCATTCATTATATTCGACCGCCTATCAATTAAAAACTCATATCTATCATCAAAAAACAACGATGCATTCTTACTGTAGTTTATCGGCGATAAGATTAAAAATAAACCATCGCATCGTCTGCATCAATATTTATATAATTAGATGATAAAATAATATGTATATTCTCTCATTGAATTGTGAATTTTTATATTTATAAAATCATCTTGTGTATGGAAGTTCAATGGTTAATTATATTTGTTGTATTTTTAGTATATATAATAATAAACGCATACAACTATTTAAACTTACAGATACAGTGATATATTCATCTTTCATTCATAATATTCTACATTCTACTCTTTATTGAAATTGAGGAATACCACATACTGGATGTCTTACAATCTTTCTCTTGTGATTTTTAAACAATCTTAAAAAAAATAGTAATAACATAAAAACTATCCGAGAAAACTATCCTAGAAAATGCCTTTTTACTATGCCTTTTTGTTGTTTCTACACAAAAATTCTCTTTTTTATATAAATTATTTGTTGTATTTTAGTATAAATAATATTAAAGGCATAGAATTATATTGACTTAAAATACCAAGTATTTAATTTCTTACAATCTTACAATCCTTCTCCTACGATGTCTAAAAAATAGTGAATACAATAAAATAATCTCAAATTTAACAAAAAGAGTCATTAAAACAATATTAGAATCTATCCCATCCAGAAAATGTACATACACACATACATACTGTACCTTTTTACTGTTTCTACAAAAATATTTTGTTTTTTTTATATATAAAAAATATTTTCAGAACCAATTCAGATTAAAATTTTAAATAGAAATACCGCAAATGTCCAAGGTATTAATTATCAGGGGCATTGTAATGGAGGTAGATATTTTGAATTGCATCGCGAATATTTTAAACATCCATTTCGCACTGTGAAGAGGTTTAATTACGATTTTTAATAAAGGAACATTCCCATAAATGCAATGAAAGCTTTCAGAGAATTCAATTAAACTATTTTAAATTGAGTTCTAACTGAGCTACTTGAAATTGAAAATGTAAAATTCAAACGTAATGCCTCTTCAAGACAGGTGAGCATTTTCTTCATAAAAATGAAATTGAGTGTTCAAACTGTGGGAAAATTAATTTTAATAATTTGTGTAATTAATTATTATATAGATTATCGAGAAAATGAGTCAGTTGTAAAAAATGAATACTCGTCAATACGAATATTCATAGATATAACACAATTATTTTATTCGAAAATAGAAATTAATGGATATGTAACATATTTCAAAATGACCAAATTTTACAGTATAAGTGTTTCCTATAAAATTTAAAAAAAAATCTTCTTATCTATGGTATTTACAGATTATTTTTTTCGCCCACAAAAATATGCTTGATTTTATCTCGTTTTTATCAATAATCTCATTATAAAAAAATGTTATTCTTTACTTTTCCATTTAATAAGGTTTATATAGAATCAAATAAGGCTGTAGTAAAATTATCACAAAAAGAACACAAATAGAATATATTTTATGTATTTGTGACCTTACAATTTATTTTAGTAACTGATAAACATTATAAATAGAAATGGGTAAAATATTATTAAAATAATGTAAGCATACAAGAATTATTAAGAGAGATAAATACCTTTTTAAAGAAAATGATTTAAACAGAAAACCAACATCAATATTTATACCTAATATATTATGTAACTTAATTTATTATTTTACATAATAACATAATTGGGTCTGTGGAAAAAAATGTAGATAAAAGTTTTTAATTCGATATTTTACTAAAAAGTATAAGCATGATTGATTACTTCTGTTTTTGTTAATATTCGACTCGAATGCTGTATATAAAAGTGGTTGATCGTAAATTTGTATTAAATTTTATATAATAAAAATACTTTTTAAAAATATTTTTTGGTTAAGTATTTATTTTATTTCTTGAATGCTTGTTATACCACTATTTTAATAAAAAAAATACCGTGACGCCTATTGACGGGAGTCCTTTTATAAGGGATTGGCCAGGGCTGGCCTTTACGGGAGAATATAGTAGAGATGGTTTCCCAGGCTATTAAAATCAGGATCAGATTTCTACTTATCATAGTTTTAAATACCAATGATTTGCATTTCAGTATCGAGTAAATATGTACACATTTAAAACAAATACCCATGCAATTTTGCAAAAATATTAAATTTTTAGATTTTCATCTCAGCTTTAAATATAAAATTTAAAGCTGAGATGAAAATCAATCATTGAGTTTTAGTACTGATGATATAAATTTTAAATATTAGATCAGTTGATTACGTAGTTTTATGGTGGAATTCCATTGTCAATTTTCACCTATTTTAAATTTGCAAATATTTATATAATACCGTGACGCCTTCCCTATTGGCGGGAGTCCCTTTATAAGGGGTTGGCCAGGCCACCTTGTCCTTTACGGGAGAATATAGTAGAGATGGTTTCCCAGGCCACCACACAGCAATGAGTACTTAAGAATCTAGTTTGCTAAGCTAGATCTACCAAGTGACTCCGGTGCCGTGAATCGAACCCGGGAGTCTTCACTCACGAATCTGTTACACTAACCACTGGGCCACAAGGCGGCTCAAAATAATAATTTAATTTAAAATAATATATATGTAGTGAGTGGTACAAAGTCAGACTGAGAATATGAGATCGTCAAAGAGCAGTAGTGGTGATATTGTTGTGCAAGATAGAGTGATAGATTTATGTGTTTGCAGAGTTGTAGTGTAGTGGTTGCACTGAGAGGGTTGTAGTGTGGGTGGTGGTGCACCTCGGACACAAATAAGTGTCAACCCCCGTCTGTCTGGGTCCTGTCTAGCCATAGTCTAGCCATATACTATCCACCCACCAACCACCACCCACCCTCGCCGCGCCGATGCATTTTAAAGTGAATCGACTCCAAGATAAATTATCCCCTGGCAATTTGCACCTTCAGACGATTACTGCTGAAACTCGGCTCGGCTTTGACTTCTCATTCATTCAACTTGGAATTGCTTTTGTCAATTCCGTTGCATCGCCACCCCCGACTCATTAGTTCAACCACTATCCACTTAATTGATACAACTATTTCTTAATCCATACAAATCTTTATGTGTGTTACAATTCTTTGACAAAATCAAAATTACTAATGACTACTAATTAATGACTTATAAGATGATGCTTAAATTTTGGTTTTATAGACACAATATTGTGCTAATTATCCATAGAATTTTTCATTATTATTTTGAAAATCACAAGCCCGTAGGCTCTTTTTGTTAAATTTATACTTATTACATTCGGTATGATTTATGTTTTTATTTAACTATTTAAGATACATAACGTCACCAACAAGGTATTGAATGAATTGCTTTATATACACCTTATAATCCAAGAAAGCAGAGTGGATCAATTGAAATTTTAATTATTACCGTCGATCTCCCAGTCGCAATTTTTGAAATTTAAAGACATATGTTTGTAATTTCCACAGTAATTATATTACAGAGTCTGAGTATTTTCGACTACTAACGTGTAGTCAAGTTCAGAGACTTTTTTGAGCTTATTTTTATGATATTTTATGAGATATATGATCATAGTCATGACCCTCTATCACCATGTAACCTATAATAATTAATAAACAATAATTTATTAGTTATACCTAAAACAAAATGATTATAATTGTAATTTATTGACTTGACATATTTTAATTATTTTGAATTTCGCTGCATTTATATTAAAGTTTAGTCGCACTATTTATTAAATTCTTACATAAATAAAGGGGATATTCTATATGGTTGAATAGTAGCTTTTGACAGAATGGTGGGTGATTTAAGTCCACCCCAAAAATGCATCGGGACGAAGACTGTATATAGAAGGGGTGAAATATGTTCACTATTCAAGGTTTTATACGACCAATATTATGTACATACCCTTTGTTTACTTTATCGATAAATTAACACCATCATTCTCTTTTATTTATCGATTGAGCGAGTAAAAGTAATTAAAGTTTCTTTGTCATTTTAGATGTAACGTTTGGGTTAAAGGTAAAAGAAGCCTTTGAAAGTTGCAATTCTTATTAAAGTAATTACATTCATGCAGTTGAATTGAGTTACTAAATTAATTGATTTACTTCAAATGCATATTTATTTAAAAGTTTACGTAGAACGATATTATTTGTAAATAATTTCTGCCTATTCATTGAACATAAATATTATACTTTTCAATATAAAATTATTAATAAAAATGTTCATCTAACAACCATATTGAAAATTGATTTAGAATTTTACATATGCTTGTTCTAATAACTGATTTGGTAATGATTTTTATCACATAGTTTATTATTTTTACAGGTAATTGGAACTTAAAAGATCTCTTTTTATATCACGTGTAATTTTCTTTTAAATAGATTATTTTTTTGTTAATAATTATATTATACAGAGGACGTTAGCCATATATCTTAAAAATAATTTAAATAATGAGAGAGTAACAAAAAATTAACCCGCTGCTCACGGAATTAATTTCCATCGTTGTTTTTTTTGGATTTTCCAATGATAAATATAAAAAAAATATATTAGTAACCCTCATTTTAAACATTTTTTTGTCAGTATGTAGAATGTATATTTTTGAAAATTTGTATTAACCAATTCATATAATTAATAACTTGGCTAAAATTAAACAAAAAAAAAAATTGTACCAAATATTCGATCAAAAAATTGATTCAGATGAAATTTGGTTGATTAAAAGTTTGAGGTAAATCGATTAATTATATTAATGATTTCTCGATATAAAATTTGAATAGTTTATGGTGATGTGATAAGGGAACATGATGATTTATGAGGGTTGAATGGTTAAGGGTGCGTGGAAGTGATGGTGTGAGGAAGTGCATGATGATGAATGGAAGTTTGCGCATGCGTACATTATATCCGTATCCGCCCCTCGGCCTTAACCTTGAACGACCTGCACTTCTGCTTGCGCCCACACCACGCAGGGGGTGGTGCCGCCCCCTCGCAGTCCTGCTACCACCCGCCGCCACCCCATTGCACCGCACGCATACTCAAATTCGGTTATGAACACCCCGTAACTGCTGAAGGTCAAATTAAGTCGTCCGTTCATGCGACATAACGCGATATTAACCAAATTACCAATTGGCGGCAATTAAATTACTAATTTTGAACGGTTTATTGGTAAACGATGTTAATAATTTGCATTTAATGTTCTTACTAACTCGTCGGAAACAAGCGTCATAGTGGTGTTTTCAATATATTATTTTATTTTATATTGAAGGTTATAAAGGACGAAAAGTGTGTAGAAATGGACAATTGACAGACAATATATCGATAAAACGGATGTCTAGGACGATATTTATGATATCAGCACTTTTATATTGAAATCCGATAGATTCTGATGTTATGCCAAAAAAGTTTACACATAATATATTTATATATATTTACAAAAAAAACTTATTCAATATGAAATAAAAATGTCGCCAATATATCCAAGCCAAAAATATACATAATACTTCAATATAAATATATAAATTTTAGGTGGAAAGTGTATGAATTTTTTTAAATATTACATACATATCATATTAAAAATGTGGAAAATGAGCAATATTAGAATACAAACCTTTATTTGAATATGCAATGTTAATAATCCGACTTAATAACACTTACTTATCGTCAAACTTAAGCACTAAAGAAATGGTTTCCTAGGCGTTTGTCGTTGTAAAAGTACACCGGAAAGACGATAGTATAATTGCTTCACTATAAAGTGTGTACGTTTGCGGTGACGTAAGCCTAGGAAACCAAAGCGCAAGACCAAATCGAAAAGAATTTTATAAATGCGTAATTTTATACGAGTATTTAAAAAGATTAAAAAAACAAAAGTCTTTTATGCATACTTATGATAATTTTTAGTTATAAGCAGGTTTATAATGAAAATTACTGCTCTTTAATGACGGCTGTTTAAAATAATTGATTCCCAGGCATACGTCACCGTAAATACGATAGTAGAGTTACTTAGCTACACTTATGGTCGGTTTTTTGCTAGTTAATGCCTCGTCTGAGCCTCGAGCGAGGCACTAAATTACAAAAAAAATAATCAAAAGTACGGCAAAGCAACTCTATTACTTTCTTTACGGTGTACGTTTACGGCGACGCACGATTAGGAATCCTAAGCTTAAGTCTTTACTACTATTAAAAAATAATAATCAGTTATTTATCAATTTTGAAGGGAGTAAGTATATTAAAAGTAATAATAAAATATTTTATTTATTTTTAACCCTTGATTTATAATTATAAATTAAAGAACTGTTTTGACCGATTCGTGGCATTCAGATTTTTTTTGACTAATAATCAAAATCAAAGTAATATATAATAAAAATTTTCGTTGATTTCTGGACACCCAAACTGTGTATTATTTTAATAAATTTCTTATTTATAATTATAAAAAAGTCCACGCGACTTGTATTCATTGACTGTGAAATATGTATGTATTTATTAAAATAAATAAAGGTAGTTTGGTTGATAATATTTAACCCAGAAATCATCATCATCATCATCATAAGCACTCCAGTTCAGTGATGAACCAAGGCTTTCCGCACCAGCATCTTCCACTTAATGCTCCTCCAGATATTGATACCTAAACTCCTAACTACCTTATAGAATTCGTCCGTCCACCTTAGCCTAGGTCTACCCTGGCTTCTCTTACCCACAGGCTTGCTGGATAGTATTTCCGATACTATCCCTCCTGCTCTTTAACCCAACCTAATGTTAAAGCCCTAATGAACTGTTAAGCCAGGTATATGTTTAATAATAGATTGTACCCTTTAGTGATATTTATGAAGGTGTTGAATGTATCAATGTTTGTAGCGGGTGGTAACTGACAGGAAGTTATCCAGACTGCGTTATTTCCGGGAACAACTAACCCCTTTCATCAATACAACATTCAATACCATCCGCACTTAAATACTATATTATTGAAATATTTTACAGTCTAATCATTTTCAGCGTGAAGGTAATTTATCACGCGGTGAAACAATGACTTGCGGAAATATAAATTATAACTTGCCGTTTACGAGCCGGCTGAAGAATGGACATAATGATGACAAGCATACTTCATCATTATTATTAAAACAATCATAAAAAATACTATGCTTAACCACCCGAAATTCAACAGTGATGCTCGTTAATATTTTTTGCACAAACAATTATTATACTTGCTTGGACATACCCATTATTTCACTCTTTTAATACATTTTAAACTACAAACATATTTTATTATATATTTTTAGCGGGTTTTTGTAAATACTCATGGTATTAAATTATTTGTTGTATTATTCATTCTTAAATTAAAATATTAAGATGAAAACTAGTATATTTACCAGTTTTTTGATATAATTAATTACACTTGTGTGTATATGACTTAAAATAATAAAGAGCCATAGAATTTGTTATTTATGTATAATTAGCCTTTTAATGAGCAATATCAGGATATTTTCTATTTTAAAAACAAAATATAATTTCCTTCATTTATATAAAAAATATAAGCATATATTATTTGGATAATCGAATCGGATATTTGATTGGATCAAAATCAAAACCTCATTAATCATTTTTTTTTAAATATTTCTTATAACATAGATACTAAAGCCAACATTTTAATAATGGATTATCCAAATAATAATCATAAATACTTATTATTGTTCTCAAAAATGTACGGTTTTTTTTGCTTTTACTCGATTTGGGAACTTTTGATTGTGAGCCCTTATTTGAATTTAAGATAATATTGCTATTATTATTCGATGATAGATTTTCTTGAGTTTAGGTTTATTATGATTAATTTGTTTACGAAAAATGAATACTAGGGAAATTATCAAACAATCAATGATTTAAAAAAACCACTTATTTCAATTATGAATGATAACTATATAAACATATATTTTCCTAGTGCAACTTTAGACAAGTGCAGAAGCCAATTGAATAACTGAACAAGGCTGTGGTTGGTAACGCCTCAATATATATATTAAGTCGCAATATCAAAAATCACAGCCATTTGCGGTGAATTAGTTCGTCTCTGCGGCTTTACAGTTGACTGTTTGTTTATTCCAGAAATGATTGATGAATGATTGCGATATAATTATTTTTGTTCATAGTAATTTGGTACAGATAACGACTGAAAAGTCAATGGTATAAAAGCGAGTCGTCACCGTTAATGACATTATAATTCACGAGGTCGTAGCAATGACGACCGTCTACAATTTAGCTATGCCAGTTCAAATATTATTGCTATATTTATCACTAAATATAGCAATAATATTTGAATATACCAGTCATAATCTACTCGCAATGCTAATCAAAGAAATATGATAAATAAAAATATTAAATTGCTCTACTATAGTGGATTTGACATGTGACGAAATCAAAGCAATTATTTCAATTTAAAAATGTATTCGATTAAAAAGAGTAGTTATGAAAAATTAATTATACCCTGAAGTAATTGTTTTGTATGACAACTTTTATTGTACATTATTTTAAATATTTATTAACCACATTATTGCAATCACAATTAATAATATTCACTTATAAGGATAGAGTCAGTCAAATATCTTAGCTTAATTAATAATGATAGTGTAAAAAAACTTCATATCATAAAAAAAATATTTATGAATATAAGAGGATTAAAAATATTAACCACATTTTATTATCTATTTTAAAAAATATCTTCCTAGCCTTGTGCTATTTTTATCAATTATTGATATGGGTTTATAGCACTATTTTCCTACCAAAAATGTTGTGTGCGTGATTTGGGAATGGAAAATTTGTTAATTTTATTGAAAAATGTAATTTAAAAAATCATACAGATACATTAACCAATTGGTAAGGACTCGAACCTAGTGCTTTGGATGGTGGAAAGACTCTGTTTCTTATGTTTATAGAGCAAACGCCAAATTCTAACTGTCCCGAGCGACCGCAATACTATAATAATTTATTAAAATATCATGAATCGCAGCTGTTTGCGGAGTATTAGTCTAAAGTTTAATATTTGCTTTACAAACATAAGAAACATTATGATTTTCATTAATACATATTTAAAAAAATGTTATAAATATTTTAAGTTTCTCGTTCGATGATCGATTTTTTTCACAAAAAGGCATCTGCTAACTAAAGATAAAAAATAAATAATTTTTAACATGAAATATTTTTGTTTCATCAATGGGAACCAATCATCAATATGTCATATTAGTTTCTGAATAAGCTTCTGTGTCACCAGCGTAAGGGGATATGAAGTGTGGCTACAAATACTGTGGTCATGGGTTCAAATACCACTCAAGTCAAGAATTTTTAAATTGATTTGATCGGTTATTACGACTGGGAGATCGGGAATAATGTTAATAAAAAATCCCGATCGATCGTCTTGATCCAGGCTTACTCTGATTCCCTGTATTGTAAGGTAAATATTGATTATTAAGTCGGTGACCTATGTAACTAGTGTTGTGTCTAAAAAACCCTCTCAAAGAAAGCTCCATCAGAGATGTAGGTTCTCTGGTATTCCAGACGACTGTTTTCTCTTAATAATAAAAAAAAATAATGCGTTTTGAGTTTTCGATAGTATCGATGATAGCAAATAAAACTACATATTTTAAATATTACTCAATTTTTTTGTAGATATGTTTTTGTGTTACTGGCTTATCAATTTATGTTTATAATTTTGTGGTGACAACACAAAATGTAGATTTAGAAAAGAAGGATTACTAAAATGATTATTGTGAAATTACACCACACTATGGCCCTTCACTATAACATAATAAATATTTTTTTATATATTTTTTAAAATTTTAGTAAATAAGAGAAAACAGTTCTCTGGAATACCAGAGAACCTACATTTCTATGTAAAGTTGTATAATTACATAATTCCTTATTCTAAGGCAAATTAGGTACATATTTACATTTACAAAATATACAATAACATACAAAATAAACGAAAATAAAGTATATGTAAAAAAGGAGAAAAAAACTTCAAATTTAATTAAATAGTAGTCCTTTTAAGATAAATTTAAAATCAGTGAGGGTGTTGTGAAAATTTTTAGAAAGAGTTATTATAAAAGGATATTGATCGTCTAAAGAATGTATGGGACATATAATTAGTTCTTGCAAAATCTATTTGAAATGGAGCCATAGAACATGAGGCGAGGTACTCTAAATTTAATATTAGGCAATAAGGCTAATGAATCAATATAATTATTAAGTATTTAAAAAAAAAACATCTAAATAGGAACGACGGGCAGCAAGGGAAGGAATACTGTACTGTTTACAAGACGATAGTAGTCTTAAAATATATGGTTCGTGTGTATTATTCAATAGTGAGTGGTGGTGGAATTATAATAGATTGGACGTTGTCAAAGTGTGCATATTGTGCAGACATTCTGACAAAAGGAAGAGTAAAGTCACACAGTATGACGTCTGACGTCAAAGTGACCTCCCCGAGTCGAGCGGGCATCGAATCCGAGACTGTCTGTACCACCACTATCACTATTGTTAAAGCAAGCAGGACGATGGAAGGATGCACTCGTTAAATATTAAAAATCCATTTCGGTCACAGACACTTCTGCGGATTGTCTCCGGCGATATTTCTTCGCCAACTCAATTCTGCCCCAAGACCCAACTTCTTATTAAAGAGTTTCAACCCGACACTCTCAATCTGAACAACGTTTCATATTGAAATTTTAACAAGAATTTTAAAGCTGGCTTCACTTCGCGTCGGTGATTTGTTTGCAGCTTCTATGCTCTAACTATGTAAAGTATTAGATGAATACGTACTTCTGTTTTATAAATTGCACTGTGTAAAAAAGGGGGAACAAACCATTAATAGGGATTGATTTTCATAGAAGTGAACCAATTAAATATATCGCTTTACATATTGTGTCGTGAACAATTTTCATGGTAATTAAAACAATTTTTATGACTATGGGGTAGGTATAAATTGATAGCTTTACAAGTTAGAAAAAAGTAGGATAATCATCAAAAAAGGAGGAAATTTAAAAGAACAGTGATTAAAAATAAGGACAGTTGGTCAATCCTGTTCTAAAAAATTGAATAAAATCAGAAAAACGTACATCTTCGTTAGAATCATTATTTTATAATATATCAAAACGGAATACAATTTACATTATGCATATATATTAAACTATTTTTTAGAATAATATTAGGCAAAAGCAATATTTATTAAATTATGAATCTGTGGGAAAATAGTTTTTAATCTGTTGATCTGAGCAATATTGAAATTAAATGTATGTTGGAACGAAGTGTTTCATATTTAAACTCAAAATACCTAATATACATAATTAATTTTTAAAATATAATAAATTATATGTATATTGAGTGATCTTTACGTCTTCAGATGCAATAGGAAAAATGTATCCAAATATAAAATATAAAAAATATAGTAAATCAATCTACTTATTTTTTAATTTTACTTTAGTATCCAGGTATCTATTTATAAAATTTGTACAGGAAAAGTTAAATAAAAATCCCGATCTTACTATCCTTCAAATATGTAGTCTTAATTTTACATTCTAATTCAATTTGTGAAAGATCGTTTAATTTTTTTTAAGTAGAGGCCGGACAAAGGAGAGATTATTATTAAAAAGATTACTTACAATCCGTTGTTACTTGAATAAAAATTTTACCGAGTAGTAATGGGGAATTATTTATTATTTTTAACCAGGCTGGGAAAAATCCATTTGATAAATTTGTTCAAAGATAATCAATCTAACCTTTATAGATAGTATTAATAAAAATACCTAAAATAGTATTGGAAATGAATGTATATTGAGAACCTTTAAGTGTTGGGAATTCGCGCGGTTGTATTACTTTTATAACTTAACGAACTATTTAATCATATTTTGAAAAGTATATTATGAACTCATAAATTAGTTTGAATATATTTTTCAAATAAATAATAAAGTGGTAGTTGAGTAATGTATGTTCGAAGTGGCAGACGTCCCTCGTATAATATGATACTGGTACATTTGGATTCCTCTACTGGCGACATCATTTCTATCCTGTCTGCTTCTAACGAGCCAATATTATTTTACTGCCATCATTATCAGCATTATTTAGAAAAATGTATCGGATTACCACTTTTAATCATAATAACCACTGTATTTATCCTGAACAAGAATTTATTCTAAAATATCATACATATTATATAATCATTTATATTTGATTTGACCTTCAGCTGCACTATAAGGATAAATTTTAATTTTAATTCATGAGTCAGCTATAATAATGTATAATATTTTCTAATCCATTGATAATGAAGCCTTTCCTCATATTTTCTTGTTTAATTTATTTAAGAAGGGTATTACAAATATATATGTTTAATACTCAAAAACATAATATTGATGAGGGAATTTTAGTTTGCATTTGTTAATTTTTTTGTTTTCATTTTTTTTAAATAAAATATCGTGGTATAAAATTTATACGATTTGAGAAAAAAATGTATGTTAATTATAATATTAATTACCCATGTAAATAAATAAGCGAGTTACGAAAATCTGTAATGCATATGAAATAAAATATTAATTCGAATTCACATAACACGAAGACGAATTATACTTTCAAGGAAAAATAAAATTGAAATATTATAAAAATATTTAAATAAGAAATGTTGACTATAGTGTGGTAATAAAAAATCATATCTTCATCCACAAATGTAATCACCGAGGACTAATAATATTTAATAGTGGGTGGCAAATATGGGAATGCAAGGTTTCAATTGCTTATTTTTGCAGAAGTCTAATATGAAATTGTGAAGGTAGTGAATGTTTAGCTGACCAGTAAAAAGTATAATAGTGCCAAGAAAATGGCGTTAATCTGGTAGCTTAATGGCTTAACATTTTTTAATATGAAGCTCTGATTGCACTATGCATTCGCCACTATGACCTTACACCCTTTATTTCACAATCAACACATTCAAGTGCACTTGGGCAAGTTGCATCTTATTAATATAATTATTAATTAAAGCACACTGATTTTTAATTTTTTTACAAATGAAGTAAAACAGTTAAATTATTGAGCTAAGCGAAGAGATGCAGAAAAACGTAACTCTATTCCTAAAGAATAGCTTATCTTTGTTTTTCTCATTTTACAATGGTAATGGGTTCAAATCCCGCTCGAATAAAAAAATGATTCGATCGTCTTTTGCAGCTGGTAGATCTGTAATAATATTAATAAAATCTCGATCGATCGTCTTGATTCAGTTTAACTATGATTTTAAAAAGAGTACTAAGGCGGTTATTAAGTCGGGTAAAGAAACTGTAATAGTTTTAGTAGATCATCGAGAATTAACACAATTTTGTTGCTAAACCAAATTTTAAACATCTTCTAAAAAATATTCTCGGGTCGTTTATATTAATAAATAAAAACCTAGTAATTTTCCAAGAGTTCATTTTTTTTTCAGTTATTAACATAATGTTCAATCAATGAAACCTATCAGAAGACACAAACAACTCCACTGTAGTAAACTGTAGTATACCGTGTAAAACCCTGAATTATGATGATGGTGTTACCCTGAATTATGAATGCTGAATTATTATGATGGTAATTAGATGATTTGATCGTAAGAAATTAATACTAAACTGATCTAAACGTCACGTAACCAAGATGGCAGAAGCCCCCGTAAGCCCCATTATAAAAATGGACAGTGGCATTAGTGTAGTCTTGGATGGATTTTTGAGTGTGTTGTTTAATAAATAACGATGGATTTCTGTCAATGTATTAAGTAATGGATTCCCAGGCATACGTCACCGTAAACGTTACTTAGCTACACTAATGATCCTTTTTTTGTTAGTTAATGCCTAGGGTGAGCCTCGGGCGAGGCACTAATTAACAAAAAACCGATCAAAAGTACAGCAAAGCAACTCTATTACCGTCTTTAAGGTGTACGTTTAAGGCTACGCACGCCTAGGAATCCCAACCTTTAATGCGACACTGCTTGACTGTGTGCGTGTTTATATTTAAATGCACTAATACTTTAACAAACATCCACGATTAGGCTAACGCTTCCATACATATTTCTTCCACTTCTCTCTCTGATAATAAGGTGTGATGAGGTATTGTGTTCGTATTCTCAAGATATGATAGTTGTTCAAGATAGTCTGTTTAGAGGTAGAGGTGTGGTCGGATAAGGCTTTAGGAATGGTTATATGTACATACATATATAGTGGTATAATATAATAATATGGCTTGGCTGGTTGTGTGTCTGTGGTGTTGTTTTGCAGTACACACCTTACTCTTGACTGCAACCACCACTGCTGCATCTCTTCTCCTTTTTTTCAAATACATTTTATGCTTCGAATAACTTTACAAGCGTCAAAAATATGACCAGACCAGCAGCTGCCTCCCACTCCTTCTTTGGCCACTTTGAATATAAACGGTGACAGCTTTCGCCCCTTTGTGCCCCCCAGTGCCCCCAGTGCCCCCAGTGCCCCCCCAGTGCATAGTGAATGCGCAACGGAAATAACCATTCTAATAACTGCATTTTATTTCACTTACCTTATGAATATCGTCAACAAAGGGATCTTTCACCCAATGAACAATTCACTCATTGCATTCTATCAAAAACATCATCGACATTTGACAAGCTTAAATTATATACTTTATTTGTAGACATTTGATACTAAAATATTTATTAATGGTAGATACTCCAAATTTTTTTCTTTAAATTTCAAAGCACTGCGCTGATAAATTTTTATTATACCGCTTAGTTATTTGTAAATTTTTCAGATCGATAACTGTATATGTATAGAATGTAAAGTAAAGTTTAAATGGATATAAAATTATCAAATAATAAAGCAATACTATAAAGATAATCCACCTAATGTCCAAATTCATCTGGTTATAACAAAAATACCATATTCTAAATTCAAGAAAATAAATAATACATTTTATATTGAAGAAAACATTTTATAAACCAATTATAAAAAATAATCATGTGAAAACTTACTTGGGTTATTTATATATAAAATGAAATTGAACTACAGACATATAACGGAAAACACTTCAATTAATAAATTTCTTCTAATTTTGTTTTAAAAACACTTCAGAAAAGAAAGAATTTTTTATTAATATCATCCAATATCTTAGAATTAATATCATAGAATATACCCGTATTAATTTAGAAATGTTACATATGCTTATAATATTATAATAATCTCTTTATAGCATGTACATGCATTTTTAACGCTTGAGAAGAATTTATTATTTAAAAATTGACAATGAACTCATATCTATAGAACGATAATGTATTTATATCCGCATACTTTCAACCGTGCCCGGTCACTAATACATGTGCATATTCTAAACCTTATACATATACACTCACACATACGCGGTTAACTTTACTTACACTTAAAGTGACAGATAGCGACGCAATAGAATCTGAATAAGCGAGGCGGTGAGGCGGTAGAAGCAGCGCCCTTGGTGGATAATCGAGGAACACCGATATGTGTGGTTTCTATAGAATTGGTGCGACACATTTGTAGTCGTCTTTACAAGTATTATTGGCTCATTGAAAGTTAACTATTCAGTAATTTATAGATTGAAATTAAGACATGCAACGAACGGTCGCTGTTGGTTTCTGGTGATAATATCGAAAGCTCCAGCGTATAATATCGTAAGTGCAAAAAAATTCCGTATAGTCTTAAGTCTTTATGGAACTGAGCCAAATATTGTATGTATGAAATGCATGAACCGTCAAAAAAATTTGATTTTCAATCATTATTTAACCTATTAAGTGGGACTTTTTTCAAATAGTAAAATAGTCCCATTTGACCGGCAACTAATGTAGATTTAATGTTGACCCATTTAATGTCTCTGTCAATAGAAGGTATTTAATCGTAAATTGTTATATTTTATAAACAATAATTAAAACGAGTGACACGCGACAGGCAGTGTTACCAGTTTGAATATGTGGCTCAGTTCCATAAAGACTTAAGAGCATACAGTTTTTTTTGCACTTACGATATTATACGCTGGAGCAGTCGATATGTGTGTGGTGATGTTGATTGATTATTAAATAGGTGTTAGTATAAAGTTAGCCCCCATGATGCATTGGTCGGAACTAGTGGTAAGGTTTAGTGGTGTTAGGGTTGGTCTGGCTGACCTCTGGTCTAATACAAGGGCGCTCTGCCCCGCCTCTTGTCTGACCTCTGTCTCCCTCCTTCCACCGCACTCTTCGTCTTCCTCCTTCTCCACCTCGTCCACCTTCACCTTCTTCTGCCTGCACTTCTCTTCCACTCTCCATCCATCAAAATTCATGATGCTATCTTCGAGGAATCATACGATACGATATCGACAGAACCAGATACACGACCACCATACTTCTCTCAATGCACCTTCAAATGTCAATTTATATATTATTATTAAACATTCAATCTATTTAACAGATTTTTTTTCCACTTTAATATTTTAATATCCCATGGACGATTGAAATTTATCAAAAATTACTTCCCAATGGGTGAGTATAATATAACTAGGGTAATTTTAATTGAAATTTTTAATTTGTTAATGTTTTTCTTAATGTTCTGCTCAGCTTTTTTAATAGGACGGTAATAAGTCGTTTATTTTCTTCATTCAGAAGATGCTTGAATTTTTTGAAGTCAATTATAAATAAAATAATTTAATACGATTTTCATCTTCCATCTGATCTATCTATTCCATCTAATACTGATGGTTGAGGGATCTGCACAGACAGACATATAACATACACACACGTTCAACAATTATAGATATAATAGGTTAATAATAAATCAATACACAAACTTATGTACAAAAAATAGTTGTTGAGTTGATGCATGCTTTATATAAATATTTTATCTGAAAATATTCCTAATTCGTATATTTTATTATAATAATGTTTATATAGTATATATATATATATATATATATATATATATATATATATATATATATATATATATATATATATATATATATGTATATATATATATATATATATAAAGTGTCAATTATGATTTATTGAATATTTGATCAAAATTTTGAAACCAATTAGTCTTTATAAATTAAAATAATTTACTACTTAAGTAGTCTTTAAGTGCATTTTTCTCGGCTAAATTAACCGACTCATTAGATTATCGCCTAAAGGGAAAAAACCAGATGGTTGACATGTGTTATTAACTGACTTGAAAATTTGCATCATTTTGTCAATGAAAAAAAAAAAATTCCGAAAAAGTCATTTGAAGAATGCCAAATGCAGATTTTAAACTATTCATTTTTTAATATTTATTTGTTTTATGAAACCAATATAAAATGGATTTTATTTACAGATATAAATTCATATTATGATATTTGGTAAATAAAAAATATATATGGCATCAAATATTCATAATAATAATAATTGGAGTTCATTTATTTATTTATTTTACGCCCTGAGGAACTTTTTGAGAGGCTATTTTATACACAATAACGTGTTAACTCTCTGTCAATGATTCAAACTATTACTAGTTACACAGGTCATCGACAGAGCGGCTCTTCCCGAATTAATAATAGCCTCAGTATTTACCTTATAATTTAGGAAATCAGAGTAAATCTGGATCAAGATGATCCCTATATATAATATTATTCCCATATATATAATATCTCCCAGTTGTAATAACCAAATCAATTCACCACTCGTCTTATCCCCTGAAGGATAAGATGAGTGGTGAATTGCCAATGATTATTATAAATTAATAATAATATAATTAATTTTTAGGGAATCTTGCCTGTATAAACCAGCGTAATAGCTCAGGGGATAAGAAGCGTGGCTACAAATACTGTGGTCATGGGTTCAAATCCCACTCAAGTCAAGAAATTTTAAATTGATTTGATCGGTTATTACGACTGGGAGATCGGGAATAATATTAATAAAATCCCGATCGATCGCCTCAATCTAGGTTTACTCTGATTTCCTGGATTGTAAGGTAAATACTGAGGCAATTATTAGGTCGGTGACCTGTGTAACTAGTAATAGTTAAGATCATCGACAGACAATTAACACGTTGTTGTGTATAAAAAACCCTCTCAAAAAGACCCTTTCTAAAATAAATTCTTGGCGGAGCGTAAATAAATAAGCATAGGTACATGGTTATTATATTAAAATTATTGGATATACAAATTATTATTAAAGATATTTATTGTAGAGGACAGTATGTACATTTGGAGTGGAACGGGCAGACAGACAGACATATAGTATAGGCAAGGGGGCACACACTAAATCACGATGTCTGGTTGTAGGTACACGTGTGCAGGTGGGGTGTCCCTCAGGTGTAACTATATATTAAAGCAGTATATGATTATTATTATGTGTCTGTAGTGTGTATAAAGTATGATGAGTCAGTAGTGACGACCTTCTGCACCAGACGTCTGACTTTGCCACAGCCACGAGCCAAACCCAAAAAGACTACGCGGCCCACATACACCACTATACCACACAATAATACCACCATTACACAATATTATACAAAAATTAGTGTATTTCACAATACAGGTGCCTTCACAAACACTCATTCTATTAATAATTACCATATAGGGAGTGTGCGACAAGCCGCTTCTTAATAAATACTATTTAGTTACAGGAAACTGACCTACCACTAGACTGTTTCATTTGTCGAATCAACAGGTAGAAAATTGCTTTGGCCGAAAAAAGGGAGAGACCACATAAATTACACTAATAACACCTCAATATACATAAATTTATAAACTCGAAACAGATTTACAATTCAACGGTAGCAATCCGACCGACATACAAGAAACATAAAAAAAAACTTCCAGACACCTGAAATTATACTAAATGCATCGTGTGTTATTTAAGCTAAATTTATGGTTGTTGATGCCAACCAAATATTATTATGTAGTTAGGTAAGGTTAGGTTTTGGAATTTTGGCATTTTAAGTGATATGCCAAAATTTAAATCAATTCAATGCAACCGTTTTCCATTCTCAATTTTCATACACAGGACTGTAACATGTATTAATATTCAATTCATGATTAAAGTGTATATAACTACAGTGAAAACGGATATTTAAAAATATATTTAAAGCCCACTTGAAGGAGGCTTCTCACTATGTGTTATAATTAAATGCATTTGTGCTAATTTAACCTGCTGGCGATTTGTTTGAATATAATTTTAAATAATAATAGGACATAGGGTCTCTACCGCACTTAATAATTTTATCCGTATTATTATTTGTTTTTTTTAAATAAAAAAATGTATTATTTTGCGTAAAATTATTAAGATGGTATTGAAGGTTTTTTAAGTAATAATTGTGTATTTTAAGTATGTAATTAATGGTCGACTGCCGAAGGAAAAATTTTGGACTCGACTCCAGTTAGTTCAGTTTAACTCACACGCAATCGCTTCAATCTCTTTTGTACCTCAGAGTAATTTAAATTGGTTTTCCTTCTCAAATTATGTTTTTGAGATGGAATTAAATTTTAATTTTAAATAATATGTAGTATTTTGGGGAGTTGCGTGACGTGATGTTTGTCAGACATGCAGGATAGACTAGACAGGACTAGTAGTTGTAGTGAAAGCCTCTGAAATGGGAATTTCAACACTAATTGGAATACTGAATTCCCCCGATTCGTGTAATCCCCAATCTCTGACCCACGTTTAATTCTGCATATACACAACCAGTATTACGACCAAAGCAATTTCCATCTGACCATACAAGCAAACCAAAGAAAACACTTAAAAACACAAAGAGACGCTCCCTAAAAGCCTTCTGCTGCATCTCACGAATATTCAAATTTTATCAGACAGACAAATTGTTCACTCGAACGAAAAAAAGCTTTTTAAATCATTAAATAAACAAAACACTTTTTAAGTGAGGTTTAATTATAATAAACCCATGTATTAGCAATTGGTTCAGAATATAATTTAATTATTACTGGAAATATATAGTATTGGTACGAATTCCACTCAAACTAAATGAATTCTATCAGCCAGCAAGACAATTATTATTAAAATACCAATTGACTCAATCGAGAATTACTTTGATTTTGATAAGGTGGATAAACCTGCCATATCGGTGTCCAAAGTGTAATAAAATAAAGTAAATGGATCTCCAACAGGTTAAATTCAAAATATTTTTTTACAAAAAGTACATATATATATATATATATATATATATATATATATATATATATATATATATATTATATACATAAATAATTTATATTAAAAAAATCCCTTTAATGTTAATACACATATAATATAATTAATCATAGATGTAAGTGGATTTTTTTCATATAGGACTAATTGATACACGTGTACAAAAGAAACTTAAGTAATTTAGCATTGCTAATAATTAAGTTGCCACGAGTTTCATTCACCTGATTTTATTCTTACTATTGGTATTAAGATGTTTATTACTATCAAAATGTATTTATTTATTCATATAAAAAAACAACTAATCGCACATAATGTGTTTTACAATATATTTTATGAATATTCAATAAACAAAAAGATATAATTTTGGCCATCAATTATAATTACATCATATAGGAATGTTGTTTTGAATATTTACCTCTTTACGTAAAACAAATTATAAGAATGTTCTAAGTTTTATATATGTACCATTTATTTATTAAATATTAGCAATATAAAATATTCATCAATGTTCGGTAAAACAATTTTATCATTAAAATGGGGTCGTCATGTCTGCGGCCATTTTCGTATCAGGCTTATAATTCAGGCCACAGTCTAGCTAAATATAAATACAATCCATGCTTTTCTGTAGGAACTAAAAGAAAATCTAGTGGAAAATAGAAATGAACATCGCCTCCTTGGAGAGTCGGCAGCCTGGATTTGCATAAAGTCTTTATTGCAGTCGTTCAATTTACATTTGTTAATACAAAGCGTCTGATTATTGGAATCTCGATAAACTTGAATCATAATGGATATTGTAGCGCCAGACATTCAAATTGTTTCTTTTAAAAATGTACACAAATTTACAATATTATTGAATCAAAATACACAATTTACTTTCTTATTAAAATGTCACAATTACCATACAATATTTCGAAAGTAATTTTACTGTGTGTTATTATTTGGTGAATTTTTATGAATTTAACCTTTGTTCCGCTCAATTAAATAATCACCTTGGAATTTACCTTACAATGCAGAAAATCAGAGTAAATCTATTTAAATTTTAATTTGTGCTGATGACAATTATATGTTGTTAATTGTGTTGACTTCTTGGTAGAATTCCATAATTTAAATAAAATTATAAGTGTTAATCCACAGATTTTATTTGGATGTCTAAATACTCTTGACTACTAACGTGTGGTCACTTCAGATTCCTGAAGTCCCTTAATATGACCAGACATCCTAATAAAATCTGTGGAAATAACAACTAACCATTTTCTTTATAACTATATATGTATGCCTATTACTTGGACATTAGCAATTATTAGAAATTAGGGTGCCTATTCTATTCTAGATCAAATCTCAGGACATTACAAAGCAATAAACTAAATTAACTAGCCTTATTCAGTCACAACTAAACTAGAATAAGATTCTTAGACAAATCAATATCTGTCAACCCTCAATCAGGTTACTTATTGCGGCAATTTGTAAATAATTTATCTATATACAAAAATAATCATTTTAAAAGCCTACCTGATATTTGGATAGCTTTCCAAATTCTCAATAATGACCTTAGGTAAAATGGAAAATAGCCAAATATGAACTCTGCCAGATGACGGAATGGAAATTTGAGGTCATACCAAACATAAATCTAGATAAAAACATATTGCCAAATTGCCGATGTCTATTTTATGCATAATATTTTCCAGTGCCTATGTTTAGAGTAAGTATGTCAAATATGAGTTGGTTTTGAACAGACGGTAACTGTACTTTCACCTCAATTCATCGTCATTCTAATTGACACACGCGAACATTTGCATTAAAAACGCAATGTGTTGTTGCAAAAAAAAATCACATCTCTACAGTGCGAGCTGAAAATTTTTAGTAAATAAATTATTTTCGAATATCTAATTGCATCGCTGCTCTAGATTTAGAATTGAAAACCCAATACATTCTTTTATTTATATACTTCTTTCTCTACAAGTGGGTTTTTGTATTTTTTCCATAAATTATACCATGATTACTTATTAATTATTTTAATAACCAATTGATTGTACTCCGTATTAAAATAAGTAAGAGACTTAGTCTTTAAACTTAGTTATATTTAATAAAGAAATTGTATAATAAATTTACTGATTTTGAGTTATCATACATAAATATATGACCCACCAAAGGTATTAAACTTATTTTATAGAGGCTTTTTACAAATTTGATTTTTTAGACACAATTACGTGTTAATTAATTTTCTGCATTTACATATAATCCTGGAAATTAAAGTTGATAGGGGTTTTTTATATGATTTCCGATCTCCTACTCGTAATAACCGACCAAATTAATTTATTTATTGTATGAGGTGTATAGTTACCAGAAAAGTCAATTGTTAGAGAAGGGCTTATCCTTCCTGGTGATGCATTATAATATGATTGTGATCAAAATTTTAATTGTAATGAATTATTCAGTCTTGGCTCATCAAGTCTTTTGTTGTGGGAGTTAATTATTGTGTAGCTTATTAGTCGCGCATTTCATGTAAAGATAAATATTTGTCGGCAATGCAGGTGTGGGTGTATTGAAGTTTCACAGTTGGTTTGTTAGGAACAATGGTGTTTTTTTTCCATGGCATCCTGTTAGTTAATTTGTGTTCATGGTGTTTGGTGTGATGGTGTTGGTGTTGTATTTGTATTATTGTCTGCTTGTCATGGTATTAGTGACACCGGTCTAGACAGCCGCCAGACAGAATCCCCTCTTCACCCGCACTTCACTCTGCCGCCCCCTCACCTCTATCACAGTGAAAGTGCACCCACACAACACAACCTCGATCCATCGAATATAACAAATTATAATCACTAACACAACACATTTTTTCAATTTTAAGTATATAGAAGTGGTACAAAAATAAAAAAAAAACTATTACGTATTAAATTATTTTATAATCCAACAACAAGAATTTGATACATGAAATAGTATATTTTTTAATATTTCCTATGAAATTGAAATATTTTTTATAATCGTCCCCTATCCACTAAATTACTTAACTAATTTAACTACAGCAATTTAATCATTGACATTATTGACATGGGATATGAACTTGAGACTGACACCAAAACTATTATTATTATTGATGAATCATTACATTTTTATTTAAAACAACATTCCAATGTGACATTTTAATTTAAAATTCACACCCATTTTTTTTGCATTTACATTGGTCTTGAATAATCCTAACAATTTCTATTGTGATTTAGATCTAAAAAAACACCCATTCTTAGGCTGTTTTATTTTTTATATTTCCCGTATTTTAATTTTTTGCATAATACATTATATCGAGGATATACTGCTAAAATGCACTTATTCATATTTTGAGTTAGGGATGCATTTTTATGTGTTTTTTATTTTCTTTATCTACTACCAAAACCCATTATTAAGTCAAATTTACATTTTTAGTTTCTGTTGGTTAGTTCTGGTAGTTAAAATAGAGGTATTTTATATAATTGTGTTATATTTGGAAAGATGAAAGAAGTCATTGACCACATTGTTAATTATTCAAATATATATACAAAAAATTTATAGTTCTGTTAAGACTGACTTTTTTTTTCACTAATTCGCAATCATCTTAAAACTAAGAAATATGACATAGTGCATTTTTGCAGTATACCTACTTTTGATATATTTTTGTTAATTTAATACTCATAAATTTAGTTGATTAATGACTCACATTTCATAAAAACTAATTGACTAGACAAGCTTATTTATTTTGCCAAATAGCTAATTAGGTATACATATGTAAAAAATAAAGCTTAATAGACAAAAGATAAAATATAAATAGAAACGAAATTCGGTGTGATAAAATACGAAAATATAAGTAATTTTTATGATAACAAAACAAGTCTATTTTTATCTGAACAATCATCTGCAAGTCACCTCTATTTTTTGTAAACCATTTTATTTGCAACTTTTACTTCTTCAACAGCTGGTTTTTATGACGCACCGTAAATAATAAATTTCCAATTTCATGAATTCAACATTAAATACATATGGTTATCTTGTTATTTTAACTTTTGACGGACTAAATCCCTTAATGGCCATTGAATGTATCCATTTAATTATAATTTCATTATGAATGTGACTGAGATGTATCGATCTCCATACAAAAATGAGACACAATAATCAATCACGACACCGAATGAATCGCAGTGCGTCATAGTTTGTAAAAAACGTGTCTGCAAAATGTAACCGACATAATAAAACAGCTGTAAGTAGTAAATTCTTAGAATATCGACACACTTTTTATAGACAATATAAAGATAGCGAGTTTGTTTTTATTAACGGTGCAAATATGTATATTTAGACTCTATTGTGATTAAAAGAAAAACATCACACATACTATCTTATATGAATGAATATAGGTTTAAACTCTGTAATGGATCGTCACCCGATAAGAATGCCAGACTGGATGTATAAATATCAAGATGACGTCCCATGCAGACGAGTCTGATTGTGGCAACACTGTGATGGTGGTAAGATCCAGTTCTAGGAGTTCTGGAGGCTGCAATGAGGCTTAGAGGATTCCTTCAACAATTAATCGAAATACAATCAACAATGGTCGTGTTTCGAGAATCCAGATAAACTGAAATTTATTCATATGTAAAGATTCACAGTGTTGCCACACTGAAACTCATCTGCTGGGTCCGCCATCTTGATATTTATCAGGCCTTCTAATAACGGTGGTGTAGAATGAATACAATAACCTATTACTTTTAATATTTCTTAATTAATACAAAAATGACGAACTGACATTTAGCCATATGATTCATCTGCTTAGTCCGCCATTTTGACATTTATTATCCACTTGTCCGGCCTTCTAATATCGGTGATATCGAATGAATACAATAACCTATTGCTTTATTAATTAATACAAAATTCCAAGTGGAATATTACTGATATTATTTAAATACCTACTGTTTAGTATCGTAGTGTTTTTGCGAATATCGTGTCTAATGTTCCGCGCTCTAATGTCGACTTTTCTTATCGATTTCAATTATTCAAGACGGCTCTCGAGCACATCCAATCGTCGTTCCTTGTAAGTTTTCAATTCAAAGTTTTCCCATTAAGCCACAAGTGAGAGAAGGAGAGGTTATTCCGTTATCGGCTCAGTTTTGTTATAGTGGATATTGGTTTATGCGATTGAATGGTATTTTTCAATTGAAAGTAGAACAGATAGACAGACGGATGACAGCCAGACATACTATAAAAAGCGCATTAATCCGCGCCGACACTTTCTATAAACAGAGACATATTTATCTTATTTGCATCTAATAAATATGTATGGAGAAACTGAAGTTAAGTTTCTTAGCAAACAACTCATGAGCTCGACGATAATATGTCACTGCTTTTATTCAGGTTCGCTCACATGTATAATAATTTGCTCGGAATATGAAAAGTTTGCCTTTAATTAGAATGATCTTACAAAACTCTTATAGAAACAGTGCCAAATCTAATTACCAGCTTTACATACTGAATCATAGTTATACCATCAACAAGTTAGATGGTTTCAAACCAACATATCACTAATTTGAAAAGAGTGATTCATGCAGTAGAATATTCTTGATTCTACTAATTTGTGCTTCAAATTCCGAGATTTTAAACCAAAATGATTCAAAAAAAAAAAATTTTACGATATAAAAAAATGCCAAAATAATTCTACACTTGAAATCCAATTAAAATAGTTATGGTATCCACTGTACCTATTAAAATTAAATACGTAACAAATTCTTTGTCGCATATATACATATATTTGATAATCAAAAAACATTCTTGTATTCTTACGTATCAAAATATACTATTTTGATAATTAATTCAATAACGAGGCGTTTATACAGTTTATTTAAAATAATTCTGTCATGGTATCCCATTATATTTTCGGTAAAAAAAACAGATTGAAAACACTGCGACAAAATTGGATGGGTGCGTAAATAGTTATATATTAAACTTATTGTAGAAAGTCCCAAAATAAAGAATGTATAAACAATGTGTATTTAAAAACAAACCTTGATGCATTTTTGGATATATGAGCCATGATATGATCCAGACATTTTTGGCCTATTGATTATTTATTTTATGACTTAAAAATATGTATATTTTGAATTCATTGGCGTATATAACAGAAGTGGAAATAAATCAACTGAGATGATATATTATATTACGGTAGTAAAAATAAAACTTTATTCAGTTTGATAGATTCATATTCGCATAAATATTCATGTTTGAAAGAAAGGAATGATGGATTTTATTGAGCATCAAAACTGACATCGGATTGTCTGGCTCTTTAAAACAATAAGGTGACCCCGAAATCCCGTTGAAAAATTTAATAATAAAACGGCCGACCGTGTGTACTGTTATTTTATAGAATCAATCCAAAAAACAAGATTATTGTAGAAGACATTGCGATAGCCTTGAGCAATTTGACATTTTGTATTTCGGTCGAACAATTTGCCAATGAAAAACGCGTCTAGACGGCCAACAACACTGCTTATTTCATAATCGCTTCAACAATACACTATCAAATATTTTTGTTGGCTTTTTTTCTTCCGTTCACAATCAACAAAGACAGATGCGGCGAAAAACAATACGTTAGTAATCAATAAAGAAACAAAAACGATTCAAAATGACTCGACCAACTAAAAAACATAATAGCCGAGAATGAGACAGCCACTTAAATATAATAAAAAATAACTCTCCAATAGTACAATTATTAATATAGAACATAAGAATACTCTTTATTTTTATATTACATACATTGATTTTAACCACTAAAATGGTAATCTTAATTAGCATCAAACCAGCATGTAGTTATTTAACAGAAGAATTTAACCTTTTTAAGTTAGTCCTGGTGGATAGGGAAATTTTAATTAGTAAAATGAATAAAATAATTGATCCAGTCGATGAACAATGCGGGAATCAGTTTACTATTTCTCATTTTTAAGGATGAGCCTTTTTACAAAATAATTGGTCAAATCAACCAGTTCACCTCGTTTAATGAAAATTGTTCGCTGTTCAGAAAATTTAATAAGGTCTATTTTTATTATTATCAGGTTATTTTTTTCAGTAGATTTGACATCTGTTTGAGTAAAACTCATATACTAAGTAAAAAATATTTTAGTATTAGACTAAAATATTCATTTTGATAGATGTTTTAGTTAGGTTTAAAAACCTAGCTAATTGTATAACTTTGTAATTTAAATAATCTATATAAGTCAACAACAAAGTTTTGTGTGCTCAATTAGAAGAATTGCTAGCTTAAAATATTTTATACATAATATGATACCTTATTTTATAATGGATGGGGCAAAATACCGCTACCATTTTGTTCGTGTGCCACTTGGTTATGTGATGTTTAGATCAGTTTGGCCTCAACTAATCGCATAATACGCCTCAATTTTATGTTGAAATATACGCCACAATAACGAGTAGAAATAGTGACTGAACTGATTGGTTTCTACTCATAATAAGTCAGCTATATATTTTATTGCTGTAATCATGGAAGATTTAATAACAAATTACCAAAGGGCTCATATATAGAGGTGTCAATAATATTTGTAAAGACATCAAAGGTACCAAAGAGTTTCGTGTGTTACGCCCGTATTCTGCATGCATACATTTAAGGAAGGTAACTATTCACACTTCCCTTCCTCAAATTTGACGTTTATGATGATACTTTGTGAATACGAATCAGTATCGCTCCCTGGCTCCAGTCTCCGCCCCTTCAGCCCTGATCAGCATCCAGTCTTCGACTAGTCAGTCTCCCTGTTACTGTACATGGTCTACCAATCGAATATTTTTCTTAAAACGAATTTAATTCGGTAACGTCAGTTGCACAATAAAGTTCATAAAGTTCGTATTTACAAAGTGTCATCATAAACGTCAAAATTAAGGAGGGGAAATGTCAAATTTGAGGAAGGGAAGTGTGAATAGTTACCTTCCTTAAATGTATGCATGCATTCAGAATACGGGGGTTAGCCTCTTGGGGGACTGTTTCTACCGCCTCGCCGTCTCACTAATTCAAATGTTATTGCTTGTACATGTTTGAATAACTGGCCACGTTCAAATATATGACGAAATACTGCATGGCGTTTCTATAGATAAAAGTTGATTGGAGTGTATTGTATCGATATCCAAGATAGAATTTAAATTCCTTTGAAATTGAATATGCAGAGACGTAGGTGTCCTGATTGAAAAGAATAAAAGTGATGATAGTTTAGTTGAGTGTGGTGTAGTTGCAATCGGGTTTGTGCAAAAAGGCCGTCGTCATAAAGGTAGAGAAGAGGCTTCGAGACAGGTTCTTGGAGCAGGTGGAGTCAACTACATACACTGTATATTATAACCAGACACCACCTGCAACTATCTTATTGTTACACTCTATATTTAGTAGCGGTCAAGGCACTCTAGCAAGCATATGTACATATTATTATTATGGAATACGTATAATTAATACTTAGTCTAGCAGACCCTTTGAAACATTATCACAACTCGTCGCTGTCAAGCCAAGATGTGTCACTTGCACTCCGACTTGCTCTATCCCACACTTTAAGCAAATTAACTACACTTTATACAAGTGCATTGCTATTATCAACAACTCATCTCATTTTCAATTTAAAATTAAACCAAACCTGAAACCAGTAACACTTTAATCATTTAACAGCCACTACTATACGATTACATTATTTTTTTTATATAAAATTTCTCATTTTAGGTTACACATTTTCCGCTTGTAATAATAAGTCCCTTTATATTTTTTTCAGGGCTATGGAGTCGGATTCGGAGCCGGAGTCGTCGGCAAAAATGAACGACTCCGGCAAGTTTCCGTAGAGAAATTATTTTCTCTGAAATTTTTTAATTCTGATTTAATAGCATCTACTTGCGAAAAAACAATGTAATTTTTAAGAATAGTTTTAAATAGTTATTAGAGGAATGAGAGTGGAGTTTTGATGTTGGCAACTATCGAAGTCGGAGTGGAGTTATGTTATTGGTAAATTTCAGAAACTCCACATCTCTGATTTTTTATATATGTATTATTACGATACCTAAATTATTCTACAGTGGAACCTTATTATAATGAATTTTCGATCTCTATATATCGAAGTTTTATTTAAAAAACGTATATACACCCAAGTGTAGATTGGTATCGAGGAAAGCAGACTATTACAAAAATAGTACTGTCTATTACAAATTAGCAAATCCTTGCCCGATAACATTATTTTTCGTATGATTTGTTTGAATTAAAAAATATACGAAAGGAAGTGATCCATGATCAGAGTTTAAGGACATATTTGTAAAATGATCTATATAAAACCTCGACCTATCGAAATCCTTGATGTATCGATTTTTTTCATTCACCTTGAACTTCGTTATATTGAGGTCATTTTCTTATGTATGTAAAATAGATATTGTACATAATTAATAAAAAAATTGTATGAATACTATAAATGTAAATAATATTCGTTCAGTATATAAAATATTGAATGCTCACATAATATTATCCGTTCGAATGCGGTTATGATTGTGCATTTTTCTTTGTATGGAGAACTTGGAAGTTATTCAATATTTTCTGTTTAAATACTAAAATCCACGACAAACGGAAGGATAGTGGTGGAATAGAGTAAAATGAAAAATCCGATGTTGCAGCTGCAGATATGTATTCGATATAAGGTGCAAGTAAGAGTATAGAAGTCGAACCAGCTGCATAGTGGACAGGGTAGGGGGTTGCGGGGGGCAGGGGGAAGGAAGACAGCTTCGGGGCCAGTGACACCCTGGAGGCGACGCCCCCGCCCCCGCCCCCGCCCTAACCTAACATTACACATGCACTCCATCCTGCAACCACTACATTCATTCACTATAACAATATATCCTGGTTTAATATCATTATATTCGGCGATAGTAACAATAATTAATTTGACTGTTGCAAAGTACAGACTTAGTAATACGACATTTCTAGTATACTTGCTGTTTCAAGCAACTTTTATATGCCCAGTACAGCTTTTATTTCAATTCCACTTTCATACCTACAACATTCCATTATTGCAGTGCAACTACATATTAATGGCTTTATCATCATCAATGTTAACTACTTCTTTGGGTTTCTGTAAAGTACAAATAAACGCAATAGCTCAAGAGATAGGCGGTCAAGCATTCGTGTCCTGCTTCATTAAAAAAAATCCTGATCTAGTTTTATTCAAATCGGACAATAGCAACAATAATATATGTATAACAAATAAAATCAATGGGTTATTGAAATTTTTTTTTTTATTTTAAAATTTCTTTACTAGAAAACAAGTTTCGTGTTTTGTTGTCCCATTTTGTTATAAAATTAATATGGAATTCCATCAAACACGTCAAATAGAGTGGATGAAAAAATAACATCTTTAAATACTTGATTGTTAAATATACATTTATATTTTTATAGTATATTGTTAGTAAAAAAAAATGATATTGTTCCTATTAAATCAACGCAGTAGAGGATGTTTTTGTCATTTTGTAATTTTTTTTGTGAGTTTTGATTTTGCTACAAAAAAACAAACAATTTTGGTAACGAACGACAGAATTATAAAAATAATTAATAATTAAGCATCGATTGTATTTAACGAATAATCGTACCACTTATTGTCAATTTAATAGTAACTGCTGTTTGCAAAATTGGTTTAAATCTGTCAATTATGAATTTTTATTTAAGTAATCTCTATCTTTTACAGGAATTTTACAATAATAGAATTATGAATACACAAACGTTTGGGGATAATCGATTTATTAGATTTTATAAAGATAATTATTATACGATTTCTTTATTAGATATAATTTGCGTACAATGTTTTGATACATTATGATTAGATGTTACAATATTAAGTTTATAGACTTAGTCTTTTACTTATTTTAATACGGAGTATATATAATCAATTGATATTTAAAATAATTAATAAGTCATAACATAATTTATGGGGAAAATACAAAAACCCACTTGTAGAACTACTTTATAAAGATAATGTGAATAGTATCTTATATAGATTTGTTATGAATTTTCTCAAACCATACGTGTCAAAATATATTATCTTAATACCGGTATTTTTTCATAGAAGATTTTTTATGGAAATTTGATATGGAAGTCATACTTTGCCTAACTTAAATATGACACACACGCAAACTGTCAAATTCCTGCGGTCAGTAGATTTTGGAATTAGAGGACAGTTTGATTGTGCGGTTTGAGCATTATTTATACGGCTGAAAGGTCGTTAAGGGGCGGTTGTTTAAAGATTGGTCAGATTGCAATGTTCAGAGGCTGAAGTTAAGATGTTCGACAAGAGTTGTAAAATTTAAAGAGTCGGCCACAAAAACAGATCACACTGTTATTTTTATAGCCTTTTCGTCTGCACGCATTTCCTCACACCCATAATAACATCACACGATCACCTTTTACAGGATACATCGCTACAATGTTACCGCAACATTGTACTGAAGCCTTTCCGGATATCTTTAATGGCCGATAATCACGCCGTATTCTGAATTTAGAACAGTTTCTTCGAAGACCACCATTAATTGGTGGATATTCGGCCAATGGGAGACACGCGTTTGAAATCAGAACCGCTGTACTGTTATTATTAATTAACCCTGAAAATGTGGTTGTTTCTTTGTTATGTCCATATTATTTATTATGACACTGAAGTATTCGCGTGCAGGCTGTATTTTTTTACATGTGTATTTCTATATTTAATGCAGTTACACTCGATCATGCAAAGTGCAAACTAAGGTTGAGCTTTTACTATTGTTTCTAGCATGCGAATATGAATTATTAAACATTTTTGTAACGCGATCACTTTGCATAATACAAAGTCATGCTTCCATTTTAATTTATAAGTAGGTGCAACATGAAATCTCTCACTTTAGTAATGTGTTTTTGATTTGATTTTACTTTACTATATTTGCAATACATACTGATTAATTTTCGATAAAATTGTTTAAATAGAAAAATATATTAATTTATTTATATACGCCTGAGTACTTTTTAGAATGTTTTTTTTTACACACAGTAACTTGTTAATTTATTATCTGTCGGTGATCTTAACTATTATTAGTTACACAGGCCACCGACAGAGCGGCTCTGCCCGACTCTCATTATTTAAAATAATTATATGACCAATCAAAAGTATTAAGTTTATTTATTTATGTACGCCCTGAGAGGGTTTTTGCAAATTTGATTTTTTAGACACAACATCATGTTAATTATTGTCTTAACTACATATGACTATTGACACAGGTTACCGACTTAATATACGCCTCAATATACCTTAAAATTCAGGAAATCAGAGTAAAAAAAGATCAGGACGATCAGTTGATATTTTATTTATATTATTCCCGATCTCCCAGTCATAATAACCGATCAAATTAGTTCTAAAAAAGATAGATTGATCAGATCAATTAAATTATCTGGTGAAAATTATCCTTGTATCAGCAACCGGTATATACATATATTGGTAAAAATACCTCTCCTAGAAAACCGTGTTTATTTTATATATATAGTTATATATATATATATATATATATATATAGCATATATATATATATATATATATATATATATATATATATATATATATATATATATATATATATATATATATATAGTTACTTCTTTAATAATATATATAAAATAAACTTCGTCTAACCTATCGTGAAATATTAAAGCTCTACATTGGATTATTAGGCTATTTCAATATAAAATATAATTTCTGAACAAATAAATATGAGTTCCAATCGTTTTCAATTGTAGTCGTAACTTGATTATTGCTTTGTTCAAAGTGAAGCCCTCCCGAGACGTGAACTTTAATTTTGCTCACATTGAATGGTGCATTTAAAAGAAAGTCTGATGTTAAGTTAATAAAGAGTTAGACGATGTTTAAGATAGTTAAAGTGTTGATGATGATGGCGGCGACACAAGGGACATGCACCTCTATTGATTATACCAACCAAGCCATGCCCGCCACAACTACAATATTTGCTTTATTATTTATTTAAATAAAGGGAACGTAAACTTCATCATATATACGAATCGCATTTATTCACAAAGCATCAAAATAAATCAATATAAATATTATACGGATTTATTCAAATTTTGGCTGAAGGCGATCTTTATAACTATTACTGCTACAAAGAAATATAATGTCTGAATAATTAAACTAGATTGATCAATATTGTATCATTATAATTGCTAATTAAATGATTATAGGGTGAATGCAGAGGCGATTGATCATTAATTAGAGGAGAGCCGCCCTATCGGTATCCCGTGTAACTGCAATAGTTAAATAGATCACCGACATGCATAATTAAAATTAATATTAATATTAAAAAATAAATATAATTGAATAAGGTGTGTGTATGTTATATGTCTGTATTTCTGTGCGGATCCAACAATCAACCATCAGTGTTACCAGATGGAAGATTAATATTTTATATAACTATTTTACTACAATTAATACATATCTAAAATCTGGAACCGGGTATTTTAATGATAATAATATTTAATTAATTTCAAAATAATATTAGATATTTAATAATGCATTATAAACAAAAAACAGTATTTATTATAATATTGTGATGAGTATTGTCATCATATTAAAACCGTATTAAATTATTTTATTTATAATTTACTTTAAATTCAAACATCTTCTGGATAAAAAAATAAACAACTTATTAAAAAACCAAGCAAAACATCAAAAAACATTAACAAAATTGAAAATTTCAATTAAAATTACCCTAGTATATATATATAATTGTCTAAGGTGTGTGTATGTATGTATGTGCGGGTCCCTCAACCAGTGTTATCAGATGGAAATCTTCTGAATGAAAAAATAAACAAATCATTAACGTCCTATTAAAAAACCATGCAAAATATCAAAGAATATTAACAAATTTAAAATTTCAATTAAAATTACTGTAGTTAATTAATAATAGCTTATGATGAGTGAGGCAAAATTCCTGGTGTGGGGGAAAATTCTCGGTGCCATCTTGGTTATGTGACGTTTAGATCAGTTCTACTTTAAGAATTGTGTTGTGCCACATGCCACAAGAACGACCATAAATAGTGACTCTAGTATTTACAACGTTACTTGTAGCCATGATGGTATTTTCCAAGTACATAAAAAATGTATCATTGATTATCCAAATTATTAATATGCTTTTATTCAAAGTTTTACAGAAAATAAATAATCTTTGGTTACAAATCCGACTAAAATCATAATAGTTGGGTTTTCCGGATTAATTTAAAAATAGGTCTACGGATTATAATATTAAAATTTCCTTAAAAGATACACAATGGGTTGAGTGAACATTTAAGATATTCTTATATGGTTGCAGACAATATAAAATGTATCGAAAGGCAATTACCATATTATCGGACATGCGATTCCGAATTTCAATGCACTCGAATATAACAGTATTATTTATGTATCTTAGATCAAATGACAGTCTTCCAATCATTTAAATATATTATTATTTATCAGGGTTGTTAAGACCGGTATAATTTGGAATATCCTTAAAGGAGATAAATTCCATAATAGAAGGTAAGTCAAGATAAAAATTACTCCCTAAACCAGACATTATCTTAATTAAACACAAATATCCTATTACAAAGACATTATTGCCCTACAAAAGAAACCTGTAATGTTTAATTATTGTTTAAGAGTAACCTGACTACATACATTTCATGAAATATTTCGAGACAAGAAAATGAGGAGAAATTTGAGAAGGTATTTATGTATGTAATAGTATATATTCATCGAATTTATAACAGTAAATATAATATTACAGTTTTTGGTAAAACAATACATATTAGGAGATAAACTTAAACTAATCTCTAGCATTAATATTTGGAATATTTATATGGGAAGCGATAAAATAAATAAAAGTTGGTTTAAGTAAAATCATATTTGGGTTGACTGATTAATTAATTTACTTTATTCTATTGGTAATATGAACAAACCTTTCGTCATTTTAGTATGTATGGTGTTTTTTTTTACTCAAATCTGTGAAATTTGCTTTGATATTTTTTTAATTTAATATCCTCATGGACTTTAACGTACGTAGTTCAAGATCTAAGTGAATAATATTATAGTAAATTGGATCCTTTAAAATTGTTAAATGAACAATTGATATACGGATTATTTAAACCCAATGCTCTAAATTTTATTTGAGACAATTAAATTATTAAAAAAATGATCGAATCTGTCATTGTTGGCAGTTCAACTTTAAAATATAGTAAATTTAACCAATTGGCAATCTATATAACTATTATAGTAAGATATAATTCCTTCATTCAATTCTCGATTCATACGAATAATATTATTTATTTATATCTATATAACCAAAAATTCGAATAGTTTGATTTTCCCTGAGCTACTATTGTTATATTGTGAAACTATATTTTAAATCTTAATTATGCAGAAAATTTAGAATATTATATTTTGAATGATCTCGATTAAAACATATTGAAAAAGCAATTAGATAATATCCGTTTTCTTTGTAAAAAATGCTCTTTGATTTTAATCATATAATCAATTCCTTGCGATTAAATATTTACCTTTTTGTAGTATAGTTTATAAGCTTATAAGTAGTATAATGTAAAGGCAACAGTAGTGAAAATGGTGCAAAAAGAATATTTGTACAGAAAGAGTACATTTAGGGTTTATCTGCGGTTCAGTATGGAGGATAAAATGAAAAATAGGGGTGCAGTGTGAATGCGTCATTAGTCATTCTCTCTCTTATCTACTGTTCCCTTCTCTATATTTATAAATTTTCCATAAAACACACTGGACACTATTTTCTAGTTATAATAAATAATTATTATATTGTAGACATATCAGTATAAATATATGAAATCTGTGCTATTCGCAAATATTAAAACAGATGCAAATTTGACAAACGACTTTTTGCACCTTGAATTGATTTAGTGATAGCCGATGAATAGAAGGTATTTAATTTATTTATTTGACATGTCTCACCTGAACGTCCTACAAAAACCTTATTTTGCATACATATTTGATCAAATGCACTTTTGTACATAACCCAAGAGCAATGATCTCTTTACTGCATTCATCTTATACCAACACTCAAATTAAATTTTAATATAAAACAACATTTTAAATGAAGCCTGTGTCTGTATTCGAATAATTCACATTATATTTTCATACAACTCATAGTAATCTATGAATAAATTGGATGTATTTAAACTGGAATACGGATCTCAATTATGGACTTTTAATAATATAACCATTAACATGTTCAACCTCTAGGTTATTAATTATTTGTAAGAAAACTTAGAAGCGGATTGAGTCAAGCTGGAGTAGATAATTTAATTCAAAATAACTTTTTATATGATATGCATGAAACACTCTTATTCTTGGAATTAATAAACGTGGGAAAATCAACTTAATTAAGTTATTTCTTATAAGAAACATTGTAACTATTATACTCAAAAAGCACAATGAATAAATTTTAAAAATTCTACGGATAATATGATACATGAACCTAAATATGAATTTATCAAATTGTATTCAATGAAAGTAATCCGGTAAAATATTATAATCCGTAGCTCAGTGAATATAAACGTTAATACAGTTGATTCAGTTTCGAATCCCCTCAATTTGGGTTTTTAAAGTTTCTCAAAATTTTCAAGAGTTTATTTATTTATTTAATTTAATCAATATCTATGAATGTTTTTAAAAGACATAAATATAAACAATCAAATCGCATAAATATTATTTAAAAAAATCATAGATGAAATTAAAATAATATGTAGTGATTTTAAGACAACCAAGGGAACGAACAAACAAGTGGTTAAAAGTATCTGAAAAATTGTAGTCAATAAAATAGTAAATATCTGATTATTAAAAAATACAAGAAGACAAGATTCATTTGAAAGAAAAGGAAACTAGTAAATAATTGATAATATTTAATTTTATAGGTAGGCAGGCGATACCAGGGCTAAAATATTTAATAGGGACGATGATCTCAAGTAACTAAATGAAAATTGATATTGGGGGAGATAATTTATTCTATTGGGTGTTTAAGAAGCTTTACAATATTAAAAGACAGGTAGAAGACCGACTATTTAATTAAATAAAGTAATTCGTACGTTTGAAACGGACAGTGCGTAAAGTTCAATGCAAGTGCATATTTCCATTGTTAGTAAAGTGACAAGAGTGCATTGAAAACAAGGGTCATCATTCTGTTAACTCACTTGTGTTTAAAAAAAGCAGACAATACGCACTTTGAATATTATTTGCTGGGATCGATCGTCCGTATTTTACATTACAATGAGTCATATTCAATAATCGATCACTGCATTAAAGAGGCGTTCAACAATAGAACATTACGTTTACGGAATATTCTTAAGGTATGTTGTTAGAATATAATTTATTTACATATCATGTTTGCGTAGTATCCCCTTCATGGCTAGTTAAATGTGAAATTGTCTTTAAAATTACCTCCATGAACGGAAATCGAGTAAAATTACAGAAGCACTGTAGTGAAGTACAGACATCGCATGTTGTTCATTTTAATAAAAGTACTTGCATATTGTATTGAAGTATGTACTTGTTGAGCTCCCCTCATCATCACAAATTATGCAATTTACTCGGGACTTAATCATAAAGGCGATGTGCTATAATTCTAGTCAATTTTCTTGTATTTCTAATGGCCTTCCGTATAATTTCATATTGTGGAATAATGTCACTATGAGACAGACTCTATTATGCGAGGCTTTCTACTGGAAATAATATCACTTCAAACCGAACAAAATAATCGTTGGAACTATTTTCGTTTCACGTATAAAAATATTAATAATTTAGCTTGTTTAATTTCACACATATGCATATTTTACAGAGAGACAGAGAAGCAATTCATTGAGGGATGCTGAATGTTTATTGAGAACGTCCTTTATTTCAATTCAAGTCACTTTTCATTGATGCACATAAGGAACTTCATATGACAGACAGACTTCTTTGTCCTTGTCAACTGCTTCAACATCAATTTACGATTGTCCATCATAATATATCCAGGTGTTTGTTTTCCCTATTCAACTTGTAAGAATCCCTTTGACTACTCTCGCCATAATAACTGCATCTTATTCAATATTGCACAAAAGAGAGGTGCATCGCCAATCATAAATGTTCGTTTTATAGTCTTCTACAATGTAGGTATGGAATAAATAATATATTTTATGTTTTCCCTGTACATAATGATAAAAAATATAACCACGTAAAAGTAAAAGAATGTGACGAGTAAATATTGGAAGAAAATATTATTAACAAAAAAAATGTAATCGCTAAAAATAGTCAAATAAAAAATATATAGTTTTTTTTATTATTTCATGCTTCTTTTTAAATTATACAATAATGTTCTAGAATATATGTATGACACAATTTAAATGGTTTTAATACAAATTAACTTAATATTCTATGATATATGTATATTACACAAAATTGTTTATAGCCTGCGATAAAATAACAATGGGAAAGGGAATGAAAAAAGATTCGAAACATTCGAGTAATTCCGAGGCTCGGCATCAAACAAAGGTATAAAAAGGACACGTGTGTATGTATTTTGATAGTAATATCTGTCCACGTGTATTATAATTGTATATACGATCTAAAAACCAATCGTGTTTGTAGTTAAATTTGCATGGTTTAATCGCGAACGGTTAGTGCGCCACTCCACACTCGGCCAAACAACATCTCAGGGCTTACACATTAATATTATCTTTAAAAAATATAAACATTATCATTTTATACATGTATACTAACTAGGAATTTATATTCTAGGGCATACGTTTTATGGTATGTAATTTATAAAAAAATACATAAATATATAATTTGGTATACATTAGCGGAAATTTATAATAATGAATGTGCATAGTAAAAATTTATCAATTTATACTAGGAATAAATACCCAACATGTAATGCGAACTTACTAAAAAATCACGTAAAAAGGCCATTGTTGAAATTACACATAGCTTATCCGGGATATATTTTGTAAATCGTCAAATTACATAAATTTACAGTAAATAACAGAAATTTATCTAATGTATTTTTATATATCAAATTGCTTTATCATAATTTTCATGTAACGGTTAAAATTTAAAAAAAAACATGTGTCTTAAGATGGCTTTAGATCTTGAACCTGGCACATTTCTTAAAGAAGTCCACGAGGACATTAAGTTAAAAATGATCAAAGCAAATATCGCAGATTTGAGTAAAAACATTACACTAAAATGACTAACTTCCCGACTAACCCAATCATAAGACATGTAAATAAAACCAAATATGTCTCGAGGAAACGTAAGTTCATTTTACCAATGAACTTCCAAAACTGATATTATTTTTAAAAAGAAAATAAAATTTCTAATAATCCACTCAACTCGAACTTGGTTTTACCCAAACAAATTGTTATTTAGTTTTTAAGCATTATATTTTGTAACTGTTTTGTTAATATTGCCTTTATCGTTGTTATTATTTATTAATCTTCAAATTTGTAAATGGGTTTTTATTTTTTTCCCATTCTTTCTTTAATTAAATACTATTTACTCATGTCAAATTTAAATAAAACATTCTCATGTTAGTTATAGGTAAAAAGATGTAAACACTCTGTACACCTAAGTCTATTTCCAAAGATGTATTGTTCTATCAATCAATGTAAAAACGTATGCATAATAAAGAAATTGTAATAATAATAAAGTGTGTTAATTTTATTTAAGTTAGTAATAATAATTCAATAAAATATTCTGGAAATTTCACCAAACAAATTATATAATTCCACCCAGAAGTCAACACTTTTAACAATTTAATAATAATTCCCTTTTAATGTTTACAACATATGTTTTTCATATTTTTAAAGTTTTGTAGAACAATTTATTTTTTAATATCTCTATAACTTGAAGATTTACATACTGATCCTAATGCATCGAATGCCTTCTGAAGTGAATAATTATAATATGGAGATGAATATTGCATAATATATGTTACTCTAAGGGTAAAATATGAATGATAGTGATAGTGATAGCCCTGTAGTTGGGTCAGCAACCCTCAGCCCCGTTCACCCGTCGACCTCTTCGTCATTTTGCATACCTACACTGAACACTGAACACTTCTGCACTGTAATACTGTGCATTACTATACCTCCCTGTACAATACTATGCACTAGTACACACTACATGCATTCGATTTATTTTGCTCGCGTCTTCTTCGTTCTGCTGGATTAAAAATAAAATCTATTGCTCCAATACGAGAGCTCGCCGTATTGTTTACTGTTAAATCTTTGAACTTCACTTTGACCTTTTTCAAACATGCACCGATGCAGTCCCATGTTGATAGCATTTTTGAATACTTTTACAATCCCCTGTTAATCGTACACTAACCAAAATACTATTTCTCCCCGCAAGCTCTCCCAAAGGTGTACAGACTACAATGTACTTAATTACTACACAAATAGCTTGACTGCAGCCCGGTCACTGCATATTGTTATTTTTAACTGAATTTATTTTATGTTAGAATAAAAACACTTTATTTCTTTCTAAACTGATTAATATATATAACCTTCGTCTTTCTGGATTGGTCCCAAGTTCAGGTTTAAGTCCTGCATGAGTTAATTTATTTTTCAGTATTATTTCAATTCAATAGGCACATTTCAATTCAGTTTAATAAATGTATTTGTACTTATCCGTTATTCTGATTAAAAAAATATAAAATAAAATACTGTATTGTGATGTTTTCTATTAAAAACATTATTACTCCATACAAACTTATTTTAATCACTTTAAAATTGAGAGCGTTTGGAGTAGCCAGATTATTTTTTTAATTAAGCATAATTAAATTTTCATCAAAATTAATACACACCATTATGTTTATCGTGTGAATTAATAAATACTTGAAGAGATTAAGGAATCATTCAAATAAAATAAAATGGGGTGTTCAGAGAAAAAAGTATAATTGTTACTGAAATATATTTTCAAAGATGATATAATTAATAAATTTACTTGGCCCTAAGATTTATCAATATTAATAAATATATATGTATTATGATATTCACGATTTTATTGTATAAAGAAAATAGTCATTGAATGGCTGGTGAGTTTTAATTGACTAATAATTTACTATATCGCCTGCTCCAGCATATAATATCGTAAGTGCAAAAAAAATCTGTGTGCTGAGCGAAAAAACTGAGCCACATATTGCACGTACGAAACGTCAAAAAATATTGATTTTCAATCATTATATAACATTTAGAAATAGTCAAAATAGTCCTATTTGACCGGCAACTAATATAGATTCTTCAATTATCTATAAAACATTCTATGTCTCTGTCAATAGAAGGTATTTAATCGTAAACTGTTTTGAGATTGTATAAATAATAATTTAACCGAGTGACACGTGACAGGCAGTGTTACCAGATTGAATATGTGGCTCAGTTCCATAAAGACTTAAGAGCACACAGATCTTTTATGCACATACGATATTATACGCTGGAGCAGGTGATATGTATGTTGCAAATTTCACAGTAGTTACAATCAGATTGTGAATAGCTTTGTTGAGTCTATTGCTCCTTGATACGGGATCACCCGTCCAAACCGTACCTTGAATCAGTATAAATTGAATAGTTTAGTGTATTGTTTTCCTGCATATAGAGGGTGGAATGAGGGTAGGTCAGGACAGGTCGAATAGTGCAATCACCCCGCCTACCTTTACCTATTCCACTATACCAACTTGACCACATCACTTTTCCGCACAATTACTTACAAACCACCCACATATATTTATATATTATATGTATATACCTCCTCCATGTACCACTATTTACACCCCTCGTCCTTTCATTAAGCCTGCCATCGTTATATCGTCTTAATTCCCATCGATCTATAGTAATTGCAGAGGAGGGCGACAAAATAACCTCATATATGAGAAATCACTCACCCCTTTTATGACTCATAAAATACTCGCTAGTAAGCCTTATTTATAAAACAAATAATCATATATTCGTCTTGATTCAACATCGACTAGATGTTATGTTTGATTGACGCCTTATAATTAACATCAATATAAAATATTTTCAATTTATGTATACATTAATTTTTAAATATCTATTATTTGTTTATTTTTGTTATTACGATTGCTCATAATAAACTACAATCGACCCATATTCCTAGATTTCAAAAACGGGCTTTGCGCTTTTCGATTTTATCATCAAATTAAAAATATATTTTACGAATAACTCGTCAAGTATTATACTTTTTGGCTCTTTAATTTTACGGATAGTTAATAATTAACTCTCAATCAATGACACGTACCTATGCAATTAATGCACCTGCAAATAATATTGCTTATTTTGGTGATCATAAGAGATGTGTTAATTTTAAATAAATGAAAATGTTCTTGTTATGATAAAATTAAAAGTCTGATGTCCTTTTCACTGTACATGAGTGTTTTAAAATGGTTGAGATGACGTGACAAAATCCAATTTGTACCTTGCTCTGTTTTTCTGTTCTCCAAGCATACAAATAAATAATAAATTCTATTATATGAATTTCTGTCACGAAACCAATTCAAATTTGAATATTAAAAATATTTTCAAGAGATACTTGAAAAAAAATGAATTGATTATATGGCGTTGTTTTCCCTATTTAAAAAAGGAAAACAGTTGATAGAAACAAAATAGTGATATTTGACATTTCCACTTGTAAGATTGCTTTTGAGATGCCAATAATACTTGTAAATGTGTTCGTGTGTTAGCCTGTTGGGGCGCTGCTTCTACCGCCTCGCCGCCTCGCAAATTCAAATTATATTGTATCGCTATCTGTCAGTTTTTTGCTTTGCTCCCTAATATTTGCTTGCGTCGAACAGTGTTGCAGGCAGCTGAAGATGTTCTCTGCCAGCGTATTTGTGAGTGTATATGTATAGGGTTTAGAATATGTACATGTATTTCGTGACCGGGGACATTCGAAAGTATGACGGAATATTGCATGGCATATTATAATTTCACAACATATTACAATTTTTTTGTTTTAATTTTTAATCACTTTTTGAAATAGTAGAACACAACACGTGTTTGCTCTTCAATTTTACTACTCATATATGTAAATTATTATAACTACCTGTTGATGTAGTAATAATGTACTAATTTTTTCACGTGGGACTTTTTTTGTAGCTTTACTGTCGTCGCGTCGTTCAAGTGTCGATAAAAGTGAGTTTGAAAGTTGGAAAACTGTGATCGAGCTATGGCCAGCAGACGGAAAACTTCTCAGTGGAGCAATCAGCCGAAGAGGAAGGACAAGTTAAAAGCTCTGCAACAATATATATAGTGTGTGGCGACGTACGGCAGACAAGACAGTAAGACACAGAAATAATAGCAAATTTTAAAATATCCCGAGAGACTGAGAGTCAGAGCCAGAGACAGAGAAAGACGGCGGCGGCGCAAGCGTGGTAGGGCGGATCGCCTACCAAAATAACCTGCACGGGAGACGCGCTGGCGCTGCACCAGTGATCACCAGGCCGGCATCTCTAAGACTCGTGCTGGCCACTATTATAACCCTGTTTCTATAATCATTAACCTCGCCGACGATACTTTGTCCGCCGCAGGGTTGCGTAACTCGATGATCGCGGTCCAGTGGCGCACGGTCGCGATGCTGGCCTCCCTTCGCCGTGATGTGTTGCACCCTCACCTGACAGTGCCTCGCTCTTGATCAATCACCTGTTGCATCGCATACACGGTGTCAGTGTTCCGGGCATGCGTCCTCCGCTCTATCACTTGACGCGCCGCCGCATATCGCACCACTTTTGAATAATAACCGCCCGTGTTCGTGTTCTCGTGAAAACTACTTCCAAGTATTGAGTAGAGCCGTGTCGTAAGTGTACCTAGTTGTCGGCCCGATGAGTGGACATATTCGGTGCCGGCAGTGAATCTAAGTGTCGCAAAGAGGAAATACTATCCGGTGAGCTGCTCCCTTTACCACATTCTTCCCAATAATACGTGCGTACCATCATCATATACATATAGCGTCGCGTCGGTGAAAACTTTGTTAATTATGCTTGTGCTTTTTCCAGGGGATGGGGGCGCGGGCGTTGTTTGGCGGGTGCAGGGCGTTGCGGTGAGGGGCGGCGGGCGCTGTGGGCACTGCTGTGGTGGGCGGCGCTACTGCAGCTGTCGGCCTGCGCCCCCGCCCCCGCCCCTCCAGCTAAACAATATTACAACAATACAATCATCATCACCAACACTACCAGCCTCCAGCGTCCGCCCTCCATACTACATCACAACAATCATCATCATCGTCATCGTACCCACCACTTCTTCTACACTAACTATGACGCAGGTCAGTCAATTTATTTATTTTGATGTTTAGTGTAATTTTACGCATTGCGGACGAATCTGTAATTTGTAACTCCGCCAAGACTAAATTTGTAACGGTCGTTGTTTATTCTCATTCACTTATTTCTTACAATAATCGCATTGTTAACAACAATTATTATACTCAAATTTACTATAAATTTTATAGTGTCTTCTAGAAATATGTAAGAAGTGGTGATTTTTTGAGCCCAGTGCGTTGAACTCATTGAAAATTTTCATGTTAAAGCTAAAAAAATATTAATGATACGATTTTCCAGGATTTTCTCATTTTGCACAACTAATTCATTCCACATTGCAAGGCCGAAACATGCATATATATATGCAAATATGCATGTCAATCCATCTGGGGGTAGTTGTATTACATTATCAACGTTTCACTGCGTTATGTATTTTCTTTAAGCCAAATTCTTTGACATTTTCAATTCAATTGCAATAAAGTATATTTGGGTGTAGTTAGTTATGTATGGATCGATTCGTCCGAGACATGCATACATTTGGATGTCGACAGGCTCATACAATCCACGTTGGGTGCAGGCCATAACAGTGGAGTATTGAATTAGATATAATTATAGAATATAGAGTGTTTGGTAGTGAGAGTGCGTGTTTGGTATGCGGTGTTTGTTGCGGACTATGAGACAACAGGAACATTGCAATATGAAGAGGAGACAGTGAGACAGAGTACGCAGATTCTATTCCTGGAAGATACTTCACTGCAGACTTGTGACTCCTGTACCGCCTCTTGACCTTGCTACTCACCTAAACTAATATTTTATTATTCACAACAACATGTCTCAATATAATTAATTATGAATATTAATCGCGCTCAGTCACAACTAAATCTCCGAAAATAATATTGAACATCAAATATGCGGAAAATTCACCACATTACTACTTTACAAATGCGGTATTGCAATATTAATTTGGGCTAGAACTTACGGTTAAATTTAGGTAGTGCTAATTTAAGAATGTGATCAGAAATATAGATGAACATAGGAATTTTGCATTCTCTGAATTATACGTAAAATCATAATTAAATAATGAATTTTTAATAAATAGTCAAGTAAATCACAGTCGATATTCTCTGTGTATTATTTTTTTTTCATAAAAGTAGACGCTTTTTGAGAGTTGTTAATATTTTTGACACCCGGGTGGGATTCCATAATCAAAGAAATATTTACCTTAAGTCATATCAAATAATTTTTTTGTGTATAATATGCATGTTTTATTAAAAAAATGAAAATTGTGCGTGAAAGACAATTTGTTAATTGCCAATAGTATTTCGACTAGTCGTATAATATGATTATTTGAGCCTATTTGAGAGGTCTTATAAAAGTAAAATTTGAAAATTTTTAAGTCTGTAAATTGAATACTATGTTTAAATTTCACATTAATGTCAATATTTTTTTTGTTGAGAGTAAATTTAATTATTCATTTGACCTGAAAAATGTGGTTCTACCTATTTATATATTTGATTTCATTGTATTTGAACGAAATAACGTAATTGAATGATGAGATATGCAATTAGTAATAATGGAAAACACTTTATATAATTCTAATTAGATATATTTATCTTAATAATTTTTCTAAAAAAGGAAGATCTTTGCAATGTCAGTTACCAGTATTCAATACATATTTTCACAGCAATTTATTCATCTTAAAACATTCAACACGAAAACATCTCAGGCTGTGTATTTTTTTGCAAAATAGAGCTGTCAGTGATGTGTATATTTTTGGTTTAATTTTCAAGTTTTCATGTATACTTGTGAACATTTACACAAGTATGATATAGTTCCCGGCTATATTTATTCTACACCTAACATAGACATAATCATAATACATTGTTCGATATTGAAAGAGGGTAAAGCAGGAAGTGTATGTAAAATACGCATTGAAACTCGACAGTCAACGGCTTCGTGGCGTTAAATTTCTATGCGATATAAATAAAAGAATCGAGATTCTTCGAGAGGGTTTAATAACCTCGGATAAAATAAGGGTTGAAGCATTGTCTAGGATATGGCAATAGAACTAGAGAGATTCTAAAGGGCTCAAACCACATGCCGCACACATGTTCTAACTACATATTATATTCATTATACTCTCTAAACCTTACTTTTTTACGCTTCGTTCGTCTTTATTTCATTCTAAATTGCCAACCAGATTTATATATAATCCTTTTGTCACTGAGCTTGCTAAATGAGGTATTTGCTGTCGTGATGAGCTGCGCTGGTTTTGATTTTAATCCGTTGTATAAAAAGAACCCAGCCCAACTGTCTATGTGGAGAAACCATGAATAAATATAAAAAATAAAACCTTAACCAATCTTATTTTGCTTGAATTAATATAATAGGGGCTATTGAATCCTTATATTTAATACTACCTACTTTGTTTGTAAAAATAAAATTCAACCACTACAATAATTCAATTCTAGGTGTTATTTTTTTTCAATCAAACATAAAATTTAATTTTATTATCGTTATTTAACTTCAATTCGAACAGGTTAAAGTTTGCGGTATAATTACTAGTAATTCAATTATATAAAAAATATTTTATATAATCCCATATTTGGTGTAGAAAAGATACAATTTAATTTAAAAACAGATTTTAATTAAGATTTTAATTTAAGATTAAAATTGAAGAAGAATTTTCATTTCCAACATTTTAATCTAAATAGATGGGAAACTTTATTAATTCTAATTAACAATTAATTCTCCCTGGCTCTAGATATCATATATTTGTTATTTGATTGATCCAAAGATTCCTAGATTAAAATCAATTTCCTCAAATTGTCTGAATCTTTTTTGCATACATGTTGAACAAAACGTATAAGATTTTTATTGGCCGATGAAAAGAAATGGTTTACTGTTGCTGTAAAAGCTAATAGACTACCTGCCGTTTTATTCTTACTTATTTATTTCCTTTTTTTCGGTGAAAGCTTTTAGTTGGGGAAATTTTCAGAAGAAGCCTTTTGGATTCATTAATAACTCCCGATGAGAAGAGGTCGAGACATTTTACGACTTTGGTCTAACTGAAGTCTGTTTTACAGAAATTATTCTTTTTAATTTGGTTGAAATTTATTAATCTTAAACAACTATACGTTTGAAGTGTTCAAAAATAAATGTAAATATCTATGTTTGTATATTTGTCCTCGTATATGACCCAAAGTAATAAAATGTCTCTATTATTCAACTATAAGAAGAGATATATGATATGAATATTTTGTAAAAATAAATTTCTGCTACAAGATATTTATCAATTATTGTATTTTGCAGACATTAGTAAAATTAATAATCCGTTTAAAATTATTAATCCACCCTTCACTTATATAAAAATATTTTTAATTAAATAATATAATCGCACTTTCTTGAATTTTTCATTGTTTTTGTGTAATTCTGAAGACGCTGATAAAACAAAGGCGCTCAGATAGTGATTGGGCCATGGACTTTTTATTTGCCTTTTCTTGGAGGCTTTTATCCCCTTTTTATGGCACTATTAAATTACGTCGCTCGTCAAGAAATACGCAGACTGTAGAAAGTAAAGTATTCACCTTCTCATATCCATTTTACATTGTTTTCTACGCATACGTAAGAATATATTACTACACATTCACATTCCTACAATATACAAAGCCCTTTCCTCTTGAAGAAGGCAGATAACAAGATTTATTCTCTGTGTGTTATAATGACTGTTGTGGATTTGTTTATTTTATTGTCTGAAATTGCGGACCCTTGAGTGTTTGTATCAAAATCGATCCATTACAATAAATTATAATATCCCATTAATTGCTTTTAATGTCTTCCTTCAAAGTCTGCCTTTATTGCCACTTAAATGTGCCATTTCATTCAATACAATATCTACCAATCGTCTTGTTTACTGTGATTCTCATTATGTCTACAAAGTACATTATTTAAACAATAACGATTCTTCATGTAATATAAATGTTAAGAGACTTTTATTTTAAATGTATTAAATTTACTAAATTTGTATCTGGAAAACCTCTTAAATAATTGGTTATTTTATTTTTGGTAATGATTCAGGAAAAATTATAAAATCCTATGCTATACAGAAATAATCAAATTTCCGATTATATAAGATCGATTTTCCATCTAATCATCTAGATATTTAAATTTAAAGTTGTTCTCATAAAACAATAACACAGCCTGTTAAAATTATACAATTTTGTTCTAGTTAAATAATTAATTTTACTAAAAAAATCATAAATCCAATATAAAAAATCTTTACATAGAAACTCAAATTAAAAAAGAGCCAGTATACTATTTTCTACTTGTGAATACTGTAAAATAAATAGCAAACCTCTTTGCCCATTAAAAAACTAAGTTCACTATTTATTAGTGATCTTTTTTTTTAAAGTTAGCCTTTACGATTAATTTATCAATTATAAATATCGATGTTATACTGCTAAAATTCACTAATTCATATTTTGAGTTAGGGATGCATTTATCTACTGCCAAAACGCACTTAGTCGTATCATCAATATTTCGGAAGAAATAAATAAACTAAATCAAATTTACATTATTAGTTTCTGTTGGTTAGTTAGTTCTGGTAGTTAAAATAGAGGTATTTTTTATAAATGTTTTATTTTTTGAAAGATAAAAAATATCATTGACTTATACCACATTGTAAATTATTCAAATATATATCATAAATATATAGGTTTGTTAAGACTTTTTCATTATCTCTAATTCGTCATTATCTCAAAACTATGAAATATGGCTTAGTGGATTTTGTCAGTATACTTTCGATATTGTAATTTAATTTGGATTTTATAATGCTTCCTTATTAACATTAGTTGTACACATGGATGGTGTCATTGAACTCGAATGGCACGTGGAAGTTCATTGACCCTGACACAGGTTCCTCCCCGTCCCTTCATCCCTTATAAGCCGCCCCCGTGACGCAACCCCGGCAGCACGCGATCCTGACCTAACCGCCCTCATCCACCATTCATAGCTACACCTTAGCTTTGACACCTTTGCCCATATTTCGTACGATCCTTACCTTAGTTATAAACAAAGGCTCGCGGTAATTAATACTGCTCATTAGAGCGATTGTGAATAATTCACCCTGAACAAAGCTAATTTATTCGCGACTTAAAATATACCAGCGAATGCACTCAGACATACATCACCCAGAGTTTGGACACATTGAATAAATATCTTACAAGAATTTCATTAGTCGGCACTTTCTCCTCCTCGGAGATAATAATCTCACACTTGAGACGAATAATAATTACTAAACTCTTGTTCATTAAATGATTATTACGAGAGTAGCAAATTAAGGGCTATTATATAATTTGTTACCAGATAAACGATTGTTTTTTGTTTGTTCAAATTATATTAATTTTAATGTATGAAGGACTTTCACACATTATTGAGTTTCTAATTATAAACTATTACATATATACATTACAGTGGTATCTCGACATACGATTGCCCTGACCTACGAATGTTTTGAGATACGACGAATAATATTTGAGAATTTTTACCTCGACATACGACGAAAATTTGAGATGCGAATTTTTATGTGCGATAATATTTTAAAAGATCGCTAATTTTTATGGAAGGCCACTACTAGAATTTCGCGCCAGAATTGTGTACAAGTAAAAATCAATTAATAATCAATAAATATTTGTTATGTGCGTTATAACTAGTTTATTTATATTAACCTCAAATTATACACCTCCCAATTATACATTGCCGATTTTACATAATGTACATAAACATTTTGTTTTTTATTCAACTACACGTGGTACGTTAAGAAAACCATTTTTTTGCTAGGACTTTTTGAGGGGCTGGAACGGATTAATGGCAGTTTGTAAGAAATTGTATGGGAAAAATTGCTGTGAGATACTATTGTTTTGACATACGACGATGATCCCAGAACGAATTACATTCGTATCTCAAGGTACTGTATTTGCCTGGTTAACAATTTGTATATTCAATTAAGTAAATAGTTATTTCAATCAAATAAAATTTATTTTAAATGACTCCCATATAATGCGTCTTTGCACTCGTATTTAGTTTAAAATGTTTCTCTAGTGTTAGTCCCACATTCATTCACTGGGCAAGTATATTCGATTTTCTTTCGACTTTATATGAATATGTACCTATGTTATTTAATATTTATGGATCGAATGAGTATAAACCATGTATTGTTTGAGTGGTAGATGTATTGAAGTATGAAAAGTGCCGGTGGCAAACATAGAGTGTGTTTCACCAGTCAGCAAATCCTCAATCATATTTTAACGAGCGAGCTACAATCAACAATGATTCTACTTCAACCCCGTGTGTAAATAAAAAGAATACTTTACGAGTTCAGTCACCCCAGCTTTACTATTATATACTCGATATTATCATAAAATTATTTGAAAAAAAAAATCTTTCCATTTAGTCATAAGCCAGCCATCAATATCAATACTTTCTGGATTCAGACATGGGACCAGACATATTCCATGGAACTATTGTAGATTTTTTTTTTTTTTTAAATATAAATACACTTTTGATCATATCAAACTAACAAAGTATAATCGTAACTTGACTTTAACCATAATTTAATATATTTCAAGTCTCTGAAGACGACTACAAGTTAGTAGTCAAAAGTACCCAGACTTCGTAATAAAATTACAAATAACAATTTTCTTTAAATTATGGAATTTCACCAAGAAGTCAACAATATCAACAATTTATAATATCTTTCATTTAAAATTTTCAAATTTAAATGTTCTTATGTTTTTTGCAATACTAACTATAAATTTATTATTATTGGATATGTTTGAAAAATTGTTTGAAAATATATATTTTTTTTAATAATCCAGTAAATTTACTTAATATCAAATATAGTAAATCGGTTATAATTATTTTATCCTTTTATAAAAATACCGTAAAAAATTATATATAGATGTTTGTGATACCACAAATATGCTCATATTTATTTTATTTCGCTCTTTTGGGGTTGAACTATTTTTCGGCAGGTTAAGAATATAATTATTCTTGGTTATATATTTTTTAAAATCAATCAAAGAATTGTGTTAAATAAAATGCGGCAATGGTAGGGAGAATGAATGAAGTACAAGTCAGACAGGTATTGGGGAGCAAAGCACCTGTTGCTGCACACCCTTAAAAACTGCCCTAACCCAACTGCTACTAAATAAACCCTTGCACCCATGACATTATATATTATGCATTTCTACAACTGTATACATTACGTTTATTGATAGCAGTTGAAATTTTATTTATAAAATATATTTATCTGATATTTATTTTATCATCTATAATATATTTACATAGAATGGTTATAATCAATGTTATTTATGATTGTAAACATTTTAAATACAAACCTTTCACCGGCTGTATGGTCTCACGTGAATTAATAATATGTAGTGTAGGCGTAAGCGGAATAGGGAGATTGAAGGGGTGGCGCGATGGGCGGACTGGTGGTCTTTTCCGGGGGCGGCGTCCCTCGTCTGGGTGTCAAGGTCGGCGTTCGACCCCATCTTCCCCAGTTCGTTGATCCGCCTACCAAACTAAATTACTTCTATTGCCGAAAACACTTGGCCCCGATATCTTTATTCGGGACAACATCCCGCCAGAGGAATTTCACTATGCAAGACACACAATATAAACACTTTGATCTATCGAGCACATATAAATAATATACATTGAAAGCAATCTCAAATAATTACTTAGGATTTCAAAACAGTAAGCAAAAATATATTAACAAGATTACATGTGGCAGTGGGGCGGAAAATGACATATTTATCATGCCCTACTGTGCATTCATGAGAATGATGAAAGAATTCCTCTACATTAAGCATTCGTGATGTTCATTAATTGATATTTTTATATATATATATATATATATATATATATATATATATATATATATATATATATATATATATATAAATATCAATTAATGAACATCAATTAATGAACATATTTATATTATTGATATATATATATATATATATATATATATATATATATATATATATATATATATATATATATATATATATATATAAATAATAATATTTCGGTGTGGAATTACTGAATAAATGTTATAGATAGAACGTATAGTTGACATTATAATTTAAAACACTACTTTAATTGACGAAATTCATTTTTTGTAGTTTAAATATACGCATATGTAGGTATTTGAATTTAGATATTTTCGTTTGATTTCGATTTAATATTGGATATAACAAACAGGACTTGATGACACTACAGGTAATTAAAGAAAAGATCTTCTTTCACATCTTTATATATACAAATATTAATATGAATAAAACAAACTTCCTAGTTTCTAAAAAATTCTTCACGAATAGGAATGTACCCTTTGTCAATTACGGTTGGCCCAATTTATTTACAAAGCTTTCAAATAATATATAAAAAAAATATTGATACTAAAACCATCTTCAGTTTAATCAAAACAATAAATTTACAAGCGTACTTTATTATTGTCTTTTTATATAAATATCGCTTACATATTCGTATTTGATAATGAAATGGACATAACATTATGGTCCCGGACAAAATGCTGAACTAACATAATAAATCACCGTGTGTGGTGGTGAAAGAGGGCGTCTGGTTAGTGGGTGACGAGAAAAATCGTAACAATCGACATTTGAGAGGAAGCGGGAAGGTTGTGAATATAGGGGATGAAGGAATGAATAAAGGGGATGAGAAGCCTGTGTTGGAGCACTGGGTCAATGACCTGACCGGGGAGACACGCATTGCGTCACTAAATTCCACCACTATTACATTTAAATTAACTTAAATATTTATACGACAATATTTTATCATTACTCTAGGTGATTTTGAGAAATCTTCCGTAGTATCAGGTGGCTCCTAATTGAATTGGATGGGGCCTTTGTAATTTGATTACGAGCAAAGTGGCTCGCACGTTCAATACGATACTTTTATTAACTATATTTATTTGATACTCGTATCCTGGAAGAAGATTTAATAGTATCTATAATTGTTAAAAATTCCATCACGTGTGTATTGTGTTAAATGATTTTATTAGGAAAGTAATCATCCTAAGAGCCTTCATAATTATTTTAATGTGTCAATTTCAATCAGGTTTCTGAAAGACAAGTTATCTTCAAACTTCTCTAAAAGTCTTATTAACCAAGGATATGATTAATCACAATCACACTAAAAATATACTAAATTTCTTGCTTTACAATATCACATAAAGAAGGTTAAACTCTGTGTCTAAATCTTGTCATTTGCTCTACAAAGAGTAGTGTACATATTTATATATATATATATATATATATATATATATATATATATATATATATATATATATATATATATATAAAACTTATTTTTCTTTAAATGACATGATAATTTTAATACTAATCAAGGGCATGATTAATCACACTTAAAATATACCATAATTCTTAAGTTACAGTATCATATAAAGAAGTTTAACCTCTGAGCGCGTCTAAAACTTGTCATTAGCTCTACAAAGATAAGAAATAAAGAGTAGTGTACACATTTTGTCATGTATTTACATACATATATGTATACACACACAAAAACTCTCTTATGAATAAGTCTTAGGTGCACAGAGTATATAAAACTTTTTTCATTTAAATTACATGATAATTTTAATAAAATAAACACCCATTTACAAATATGAGGATTAATAAATAATAACAACAATAGACTCGTATATCAACAACAAAAAACTTACATAAATTTTGTTTAGGTGTGTGATTCATTTACCTGTAATTTAGAGGATTTACATCCCTTGTGTTGGTTATTAATATATGTATGTAATCTACTGATTGAGTCTCATCAATCGGTCCCAGCTTAATTGGTGAAAGTTTATGTTGAGTATTAAGGTTGTTCAGGTTGATGGGTGGCTTAAAATAGTCGAGCAAGATATGGCTTAAGGTAGTTTTAATGGGTCGGGATTGACTTAATGATAACGTATGTAGAACATCCTGTTCCGGTGTACGATGAGGTGAAGGTCGCTCAAATTGGCAGAGCATTGAACTCCCCAACCCTCCACATTAACCACCCTCCAAAATACAAACCACCCTCACTGTCATCCACTACAGCCTTCAGACTAAACCCATAAATGAGTCATGATAACCGAAGGGGCCGCCACACATGACATCATTGCTTCTACTCCTTACTACCTTACAGACACAATGGACTACATTTACACTGACTCATCCGGATTGTGTCATATTGGTTCTTTGTTTGGTACTTATCATACATTATAATAATAATCAACCAAGCAACACCTTCATCCCAGACAAAAACCAATCCATATTAAACATCTTACATCTCATGACAATCTATTTATCATAATATTAATACGCTCTCAATTTTAACAATATATAATGACAAAGTAGGACACTGTATTCAACCCTCATGTGGCCTGACAATTGTTTTTATGTACAAATCGTTGTCATATAATATTTGAATTATTTATATTAACTGTTATGCTGTTTAGTACAGAATTTGCAACAATTATTAGTAATAAATCATAGATATAAACATTAGATATCGCATTGCATATAAATAATTCGTGTCAATTTCGTGAATCCCGTGTATTGTTGCACTCTTCTCTCCTATTCGATAAAGTGTGTCTCCCTCACTCAACACATTTCTAGTGACCCCTGAGAGTGGTTGTGACAAAACTTTGGCGATTAAAAAGAAATAATATTTTAAGCATCTTAAAGAAGTAGTCTTTGGTAAAAAGTGAGCCTAGATGTATTTGAGTGTATGTTTGAGTCCATGTGACATGAAGTAACAATGCATTTACCCATTTTACTGTGAAATATAACTGAAGATATGAGGAGATGTTTACAGTATAATTTTTGCCAGGTTACTGATTTTTTTGGCCACTTTACCCACTAGAACTAACCACGCATTTAGCCACTCATGCGATATCTTATGTTTATATCTATGAAATAAATCAAATAAGTATAAATCAATCAAAACATTAATAAATAAATCAAGTAATAAACATAACATATGTACGTTTTTGAATCGTAAATATTAAATTATTAAACCCCATTGTATATTTTTTATATGTAGTATATGTGATTTTGAGTAATTTAATCAATTCTAATGTTTGATTTTGTGTTATAAATTAATTCAAGGGCCAAATTATGACCAGCGGGCACTATTTATATTTGTTAAAAATATTCACGTTATTATAATGTAATGCCTTTTTAAAATAAAACTTTAATAAGAAAACGCGTAAAAAAGTATCATTGCTCTATTTTGTAATATTTATTTATTTGTGACTTGCCACTTATTTTGAATCCCCGAATTTCGCCCTCCATTCAATTTTTTTCCGTCCCTTAAATTTATGTGTAGTTAGTGTATATCATACACTTTTATAAAAAAAATATATATAAAGGTAAATATGTACATGATATAATTTTTGAGTAATTTTGATAAAATCACCCATATTATTACTGTCGTATTTAGATTATTTGAAACTGGTGTAGTATTATTTCCAATGTTGACATTCAAAAAGAACCATAATTTACATCTAAGCGGGTAATTGACATTAATGTTCATATAAAATATAATAGGTAGTAGTTGTACAGTGTTCGTAACATTAACGTATCGAGGCCAAATTTAATGACTTCATTTCTCTTCGTATATTAATATGAAGCATGATATAAGATAGTAGGTAATACCGCAAAGCCTCTTTCTAGTGGCAGCAATACTCACCCCCTCATATCAACGAAATCGGGGTTGGGGTTTAAAGACGGCCACGTTTCAAATTATAATGCCGAATTGGAAGAGATTTTATTCAGGATGTGTCGCGGACGGGTTGGATAATTTCATCGAGCTATGGGATAAGATAGAAAATTTATTGCTTTTTTCCACGAAATCTCCAAAGCGGATTCGTGTGAAAATCAAATAAAGACGACGAATTGAAAAAAAATTGCTTTTTCATTTACAGTCAATTGTATCGTGAAACGAATCTTTGTCGTAGCACCCAGACATTCTTATTAAACTAGGCTGATTTAAAAGCTTTTGGAAGATTCTTCTATAAATACGCATTTTAAATAGGTCATTAACATTTTACGCGGGTTCATTTTTGTTTATTAGATGGATTTACTTCTTTTTTTGTTCTTGGACGAATTGAGAGTATCCCACCATAGCGCACTATTTTAAATTATAAATAATGTAATACATAAACTTGTATGAAATTAAAACTTCGTCATGGAATACATTTTATTTGATTTTTTTTTAATTAAATCGAAATGTTTAAGAAATTTCCATCACAGTTTTATGTCAGTCAATAAATTTGTGCGCCTCATTGATTTATTTTACATTTCAATTGAATAATAACACTATTTTTTAATTAATAAAAAGTTATGAAAAAATAAAAAACCGTAGGAGTTTATAAAAAATACATATTAAAGTGAAATGTCCACCGTAGTAATGTAACTTAAATAATCAGTTTTTTCAATTGATGAACATCAAATTGAAATAAAAAATATTTATATGAAATACTTAATTATTTTTATTAGATCATCCCATAATTCATGGAGGAAAATCCATATATCATCAATTAAAATAATATACTTTTGAATTGATTTACATTGTTTGAAAATGCGCACAGATTTGTGGGCTTGACTAATATTTTACAAGATTTTTTAAAAATTTAAATTCATAGCGTAATTTATGAGTAAAAATAATATTATATTTATTACAATAGCAATATTAACAAATATTTTGTACGAGATTAATCTATTATATTTACTGTATATTTATTGTACGTATATAAGTTATTAAGTATATAAATTATGATAATACCATATATCCCCATGAGTTTCCCGCCACTTTGGCTCCATGGTTGTCATGGAAACCTTTGAAGCCTTTCCCATCCCGACTGCTTTGTTAAATCTCATTCACAGATTTATCACAAACAAATCTCTTGGTTTTTTATATTCTTAATATCTGCTTTTGTTGGATGACATTTATTTATCTCTAGTTAATTAAATATTTATTTTTGATCAGTGGTCTTATGTTTTTGACTCCTTTGTCTTTTAAATAAAGCCACTTGCTCATCATACAGAAGAACAAAGAACTGTCACTCTATTTTTTTTAAGAAATTTTATTTTATTTATAGACTTATACTCACTATCGAGGGTATTAATATCAAAATGAAAATTTGAGAATAGGCAAGATCAGCCACCAGAAGTATTATTATTAAAAAATAATGTTTTCTTAGCTACAAACATATTACGAACCACGTTTTGTCTTACTTTATAAAACTACAATACATACTGAATTATTAAAAAAACATTTATTGTTTAAAATTATTTAAATGGAAAAAGAAGATTTTTTTCTTTCTATTAAACTACATATAAACATTATTAATTATGTAAACCAATTTTATTCCTTTATAAGACCCATTACGTTTAGTCTAATATGAACAAATTAATCTAATTAACTTTTAAATAAAAATATTTTCACAGAAGTTGCACAGTTATAATGAAATCCCTATACCGAATTAAACATAATCTAAACAGTACTTTAGTATTTTTATGTTTCATTTAATGATATCCAAGTGTGTATTTTATTTCTAATATGTATTTTTTCTTTGTCACTTTTATTCGAGTGTCGATCGTAAACTCACTTTTACAGCTTTCTGATCCGACCAACAAAACACGCGACGACTTTTGAACAATGTCAACATAAAATATGAATAAACATATAAAAACAGTGGTGAGGACGCTGTTGTAAATTTTACGTGTTGTTTTTTTTTTTTGTTTTGTCTCGATGTTTTGTATTGAAATTCTGTGGAAAAGTACGAGTGTTCGTGGGAATACTTTATTAACATTTGTGATGTTTTCAAATTTATGTATGAATTATCAGGCGGGACTACTTAATAATTAATTAAACTGTGATTTTTAATCAGGGTGAGAGTTTTATTACGTTTTATTACAACTATTAATTTTTTGAACCTCTTGCTAAGTCAAGTGTTGTATTGGCAATGTTAATTTTATGTTATAAATAAACCATTTTTCTTACTTCTTTCTGTCTTTGTTGATAAATCAATAAGTTCACGTAATATAAATAATAAAACTAGTGTCAAATGCACGATTGGACATATGTATTTATGGCCCTTTTTATTGTTTTTATTTCCAGCACCCTCTTTTTATATAAATTACAAATATATATTAATAAGTTGTTTGATAAATTGTCCATAGGAATAATAATCAATAATCTTGGTGTTGCCCAATTTTTTGCTATTACTTTATCAAACCAAACTGTTCAAAATGAGAACCGATGTTTTGTATGTAGTGTTAGTTTAATATAATATCGAGTTTTCCATATCAATGATCGATGGCGGGATGATAAACTTTTCCCTTATTTTACGATTTTCTCGAGTGAATTCCGTATCCTATTTCAAAGTATTTGCGTATTACATAGCAAAATAAATATACGACAAAGAATGTGATATGAGGATGTGGCGTCTGCTAAACAATCACAAAACACGCAGTCCTCTATGGAATTCCTTGAGTGCCTCATCCCCTTGAACCGGCCCTTTTTATCAAAAGATAACTCTTTTTTCGTGAAGGATTTCTTTTGTGTGGAGAAAATATTATTCCCTTTATTATTCATTGTTCTTTTTTTATTGGACATTCAATGGTTCGGAAGTCGGAAACGGGCGGATGAATTTTTCTTCTCGTGGCTCTTTTACCAAATCGTTGACAATTTCCAGCCGGATTTTCTTCCACTCATAAAACGTATGTTGTGAATCTTATTGACATCGGGGCTTTGATCTCTTCCACCAAATAAAATAATACAAGCATTCAATGTTATTCGCAACAATATGTAGAGTCATTGTAACATGTTCAATGAAAATACATCCCCCTTCATCATTACTTACACTTTTGCCATTCTGATTGAATTAAGTTTAAACTGGTAATGTGTCAATTGCATTCAGTCGGTCGTTACTTTCGTCGACGATTTTACAAATGATATTTCTTTGTACTTTGATTGAATTCACAGACAATATGCCCTTGACCGTGTCTTGTTATAATGTGTCATCGTTCCACTCACAAATCGTTAAAGAATTGATACGAAACCTAGAAACCCAACTACAATTGGTATCAATTGAGCAAAGGTGTAATAATAATGTATTACGCCATGACACCGATTGTATAATATCAATCATAATAATATTTTTATACCAGACCATTATTATATAATAATATTTTTAGAATATTTTTGTACATGTTGTTAACATATGTATATATATTTAAAGGAAATATTTTTTCTGGTACTTTTATGCGAGCTCAATTTAGTTGTCGAGTCTCCACTTTTTTTATCTAACTTTTATTGCAATTGGACATTATTTATTATAATTTTACCTGTTAGACTAAAAATATGACAGAAACAGATGCTTAGCCACAGGATTGCTATGTCTGATAATAATTATCTCGGTTTTTTCATTTTCACAATCTTGTTAGTATTATTTCCCATCACAATAGACTGTTTCTTCAAACTATATTCCCTGACCAATTTACCTATTACATATAAATTTGATGTGAATAACAAAATTGATCATTTATTTAATAACTACTAAGCCTTGGCCAAGAGAGTGAAAAATTGATTTTCAATTTCTGATAATTGTAGAGCACTGCGCGGCTTATATTTTTATTATACATACTGCTTTAATATTCGATAAAATTTACTTTCATATATCAACTGAACAATAATTTAACAAATTTTTGAAATTAGCATTCAACTTTATAGTTTTCCCGTGAATAACTGTAGATATACATACATGATATAATATTTTGTGTAAATATTAGAGAGTGGAATTAAAAAGCAATAATATATAGGATCGTTACAGAGTTTGAAAACGTTCATTACACCAACTTGGACTAGGTCTGGTTACTACAAACCTACCCATAGTTAACTTTACTTGAGGGGCAAATGAAAAAAAAAAAAAAAAAAAAAAATATATATATATATATATATACACATATATATATATATATATATATATATATATACACATATATATAATATATATATATATATATATATATATATATATATATATATATATATATATATATATATATATATATATATATATATATGATATAGGTATGATTTTTCATGGTTGATTTGGTATAAGGGTGTGGTGGAATATAATTATAGTAGACAGTGTTATTGTTAGTGAGTTTGATTGAATGCAAATATGTGGTTTTACATTGAAGGGCCTCTGACATTGCCACTGCAAATTGAATCCGATTCAACGCGCTCTCCACAATGCTACCAAGATAACATTATATTTTAATACCGTGACGCCTTCCCTATTGGCGGGAGTCCCTTTATAAGGGGTTGGCCAGGCCACCTTGGCCTTTACGGGAGAATATAGTAGAGATGGTTTCCCAGGCCACCACACAGCAATGAGTACTTAAGATCTAGTTTGCTAAGCTAGATCTACTTCTCACGAAGAGTCTTCACTCACGAATCCGTTACACTAACCACTGGGCCACAAGGCGGCTCACATCATATTTTATACTAAAAAAAACGACTATATAGTATAGTTTTGGTCTCTATGACATAACTACACATTTGCACAAATATACATATTAAATATTTAGTATTTTCCTCGTTCGTCGCATGCGAATAAAAGCCTTTTTAATGTGTATAATGAGTGCTTAAATCAGAAGTATATTTTTAGATATAAGCCTAGAGCGATCGCATATCAATATTTTAAGCAAGTTTGAACTTAATATCGTATCTAATAAGCTTTATAATATTCCTTAGTTCGTAAAAAATGTATTTAGGTATACTAAAATTAATGCATTGAATGAAATACAAATATCTATGAGATCCACTACGATGTCTTTCATAATACAGAAACATATTTTCAAAATGGCAGTTTACAAGGAAGAAAACAAATATTTTTCATCTTCAAACATTTGTGTTTCGCCATTGTAATAACGGGTGGGGCAAAAGTACCGCTAACATTTGATTTGACTACGTGCCATCTTGGTTATGTGACGTTGAGATCTTTTTCATCACTTTTTCTGCACATTTTTGTGGCTTCTATTTATACATTATACATTTGGGGTGAAACTGATCTAAACGTTACATAACCAAGATGGCAATCAAAAATGTAGCGAGGCTTTTGCTTCGTCCATATCATTTTGAAAACATATAGGGTTGAATTTTATTAAATGTTCATTAATAATTTGCTAGATTTTGGTATTATTAAAATATACGACAAATGTACTTTTTCACATAATATCTATATAAATAAGCATTTAATAGATATCACTTGTGTTACCGATAGTATCGATTATAGTGAGTAAACCTAAATGATTAACTCAATACAAGGTTTTTGTGAATATTCCATCTTTATAATCGGATTTACGTCTAATATTAAATCTGTATTCTTTAAATTGACAGTTGGATGAATATATACATTCTTTAATTCCAATACATGTAACCCCTTCTCACTAGCAATATCTTAAAGTTCACTGTGTATACTGTACTAAATGTAATTTTAAATCTGTACGTGTAAAATATGTAATATGGATTAGATATATATTTGAAAGTGATCCCGAGTGAGAATCCCGGGTTCGATTCACGGCACCGGAGTCACTTGGTAGATCTAGCTTAGCAAACTAGATCTTAAGTACTCATTGCTGTGTGGTGGCCTGGGAAACCATCTCTACTATATTCTCCCGTAAAGGACAAGGTGGCCTGGCCAACCCCTTATAAAGGGACTCCCGTCAATAGGGAAGGCGTCACGATATTATATTAAAAAAATTAAGTGATCAGTGACAAGTTGTCTACTTATTAGTATGTGACGGGTCGTAACTCGTAAGTCTAAAACGTCCAGCTTGATCCACCTGGTTTAGATGGCAATCAGACGAGTGTAAAGCTGTTGAAGTTTAAAATGAAGGCTTCTCCTGTATGTGGTGTGGGTTAAGTTGTGTTACAAAAAAGATAGCAGTGCACGTACAACGGACAGTCGCGACCGGCGCTGAAAAAAAACTGTAGGCGGCGAGGACGACGACCTCAAGAACCTCTCTCGCCATACACTACACAACCACACTACACTATTTCATACCAACATTACATCTTTCTAATGTAAATAATACAAATTATCATCTGTACACACGAAGAAGTGTCTAATCAGTGTGAGGACGCAATATTATAGGGTGGCCGCTGCGTGTTGTGTTATTTACTTTGAGCTCGAGTCGCTCTGTGTAGTTACTTCATTTAGAAAATAAAAAAACACACAAACCTTCAAGAATGCAGTATTAAGAAGATCAAGTACAACTGCGAAATAATATTATATTCAATACTTTTTTATTTATTTATAAAGTTTAGCTAATTGCCATACAGGGCGAACTTGAAATAACTGAGAATATTTTAGGGGGTAGTAGGTTATCACAAATATAAGCAAAAATAAATATTAATTACGTATAACCGATAAAATACACACTGACATAGAAACAACTGATTCCAAGATTGTGGCCCAAACTCGATTTCAAAAGTATTATTAATATTGTTTATTTGTTATTAATAATTTTAATGCCCTACCACCCCTCAAATATTTTCAATCATTTCAAGTCCACAAGATTTAATTGCTTTACGCTAAAATCTAAATTTAGTGTGAATAACGTCAAAAAATTATTAAGATAAGGCAAAACGCAATACATATGTTATATTATTGTATATTTTTGAATGATAAAACCATTCAATAAAAGATTAAATTCGTAATATTATTTATTCTGATCCATACACACATGTTGTTTTAATTACCGGCTAAGTCAAAAAAATAATTTAAATAAATTCCCAATCAATCATCTTGATCTGGTTTTACCCTAATTTCCTGGATTGTAAGGTAAATACTGAGGCGATTATTAAGTCAGACAAAGCGGCTCTTCTGTTGGTTACCTATGTAAGTAGTAATAAATAGTTAAGGTCGCCGACAGGTAAATATTAAAAAAAATGAATTAACAAGTTGTGGTGTCTAAAAAATCTTCTTAAAAACCCTCAGGGCGTATATAAATATAAATAATTAAAAAAAATTGTAATCCTTCATATGAAAATGTACTTTCTATTTATCATCATTATCATTGATTTGTAAACCAAAGTATCCCTATCAACTTTTCTTCATTTCAATACTTAATACCCTTTTCTACATAATCTGAAATTCAATTAAAACTGCTTACAATTATAAGAAACATATTTATTTGAAATGTTATTTCCATTTCCTTTCCACCTGTATAATTTATGAATGCTAATGTAATAATCCGATTATCTTTGACATATATTACATTGAGATTAAGATTTATTTAATATATGCTTTTCACCGTATAGTTAAGTGTGTCGGGGAAAAATTGGTTAGCAGCTTTCTACTGAACAAAGAGTAGCAGGTTCGAATCTTTGCTGCCAGAGTTTGATTAGATATGTGTATTTAGAGAAAAAAAGTACACATATTTTAACAGTTTTTTATAATAATTTTTGGGGAAACTGGGTTTATTCTTCTTCGTTCTTCAATATTTCAATTTATATATATTTTTTAAAAATTATTATTAAGAGAAAAGAGTCGTCTGGAATACCAGAGAACCTACATGTCTGATAGATCGTTTTTGAGAGGGTTTTTTAGAAACA